>PVIR01010319.1:0-50294 GCA_004026965.1 Petromus typicus
GAATAGGCTTATCCCAGTGACAGTACTATCAGGTTGTGAAGCCAGGATCTGAATCAAGCCATGCTCAGCTCCAACCCCAGCTCCTGTAGTGAATTATTTGTCCCCTAAGTGAGGGGGCTGGCAATTGTACTCCGTGATTCCTGAACGTTTACTTGTTTCCATTTAGCTCTTTGCATAATATTTAGTATTCTATTGGAGTCTCTTTAGCTACTAAATAAGGAAATGAAGAAAGAAATTTCTTCATAAGAAGCAAAGTGATGAATATCATCTCTCTTTTTAAAAATGAGAAACAAAACAAAACTAAAAACTCTGTAACTCTATTTTGTGCATGAACCAAAAGTGGTGAAATGCCATGGGACATGGATAAGAAAATCTTCTGTTGCAGTGTAGAAAAGGCTTTTTGTTTTGTTGTAATACAAGTACCCAACATCCAAGGTTCCTTACTAGCCTCTTGACTCAGATACAGTATAAGATATAGAAAAGCTCATGGTAACACAGGAATTAAAGGTTTAGTAAAGGCAAAGAAAGTGTAACAAAATTGAGTGAGTTTAGTGGTGAATTTTAAAGGTTGAGTAGAAATATTTAACATATGAGTAGAAAAGATTTTCCAGCAGTGAGAACAAACATACAGAGTTGTGGAATTTTGAGACATCTTTGTAGGTAGAACTGAGTACAGCACACGGGAAGTTTCAAGCCATGTGATATGGAACTGATCTGAATATCAGGAAATCAAGACTAGTTTTGATAAAGTATATTACATTTAATAGGATATGTTAGATTCAATAGTAATTTTTAATGCTGATTTTGTACCAAGTACTAAATACCAATTTGAATGAATCATTCCATTTATTCTTCACAACAGCTATATGAAACAGATGTTATTATTATGTCTATTAGTTTGTAGTTGAAGGAAATAGCACACAAAGTAATTTTGTGATCTAAATTGTTCAATTTTGCAATGTAAAGGAACAGAAACAGGTTTTGGACCCTAAGGTTCTGGCTCTGGTGCTCATAAACGTTGAATACTTTCAGCCTTTTGCCTTTAGATGTCCATGTTGCTCCCACTTCCCTGATTATGGAGCATGAGTGTGGGAGGGATGCTGTGTGGGGTTTTATTCAATTTCAGTGATGGAGAATGTGATTTATGTGAGTACAAACTTTGGAGCATATTATTCAGGTAACAGAGGGGGAGTGCAGGTGGCCAAAGCTAATTTTCTCTGGATAGTTCATCTTCCCTCACCTGCATTTCTGCAAGTCTTCGTGGTATTCTGTGTTCATGCAATAATAAGCCATATTTTGTCCGTGAACGTTTGAGCATTCTTTTTCCTGATGTTTTCTGCTGTGTAATATCCAGTGTTTCCTTGATCTGTTAAAAAAGACCATATTACAAAATATTGATCCTAAGAAAATGAAAATGTCTAACCTACTGCTTTTGCTCAGTTTTCAAATCAGTTACACAATAAATCAAGGAGGGTCATCTGATGTGAGGCTCCAGGGGTGCTGGGAAACTCTACCCAAGCTAACACCTGTGTAAAGGACCAGAGTTGTGACATGTCATTAGAGATTACATTTCCTGAGGCTTTACAATTTCTAATATATCAGTTCTCACAGTTTTCTTAGGCTGAACTTGTAGATAAATTTTGATACCTACTTATAAAATCATATTCATATTTTCCACCTCTAGACTTGCATCTGTAGGTCTGTTTTTTTGTTACCTATGAATTTTCATCTTCTCTGAAGGAAGAGTCTCGATTACAACCCAGGGCTTGGGAATGTCAATTTAAAAGCCAGAGCCCAAAGGTCACCAGTTTCTGATCTTCTAGCCTGTGAAAAAATAATGGTCTTTACAATTTTTTTCCAATGGTTACCAAAAAACTGAAAGTCATATCTCTTAATGTGAAAAATTATATAAATTTCAAATCTTAGAATCAATAAATAAGGTTTTATTCAGAAAAAGCCAACTTCATCATTGTGGTTTGGACCTGAAATGTCCCCCAGGGTTGAAAGCCTGGTCCTGGGTAGGCTTTGGTATGTGATGGGATCATGTTAGCCCTTATCCTGACAATGGAGACAGCCATTAGTGGATTCATGATCTGATGCATTAGTGGGAGATGGAAGAAACATTAAGGAGTGGGGCCTCCTAGGAGGAGTCAGGTTACTGCAATGGATGGATAAGGAGTGACCCCAGCATGTGTGCTAATACCTCTTCTTTCTCTAGTAGCTGATAATTCATCCAGCAATTACTTGGGAGATACTGTTACCATATGAAAAGTTGCTGATTGGTGAAGTTAGAAAGATTTATGAGGTGGTAACTGTACTCAAAACATACTAATCAAAAATCACAATAGATAAAAAATCACAATAGATCAAATATCAAAGTTTTATTTATTTATTTTTATATCTTTATTGATACATTTGAGTACACATCATAATCGCATTCAACATTGAGAGTTTGTAGCAGAATATGACATGACTTGATTCTTGTTTTTTCCTTTTCCCCCACCCTGTAACCCCCCCATATACACAATCTTTGTTTTCTTTTTTCTTTATTATTATCACATTTGTTTTCCCTTCATTATTTACCCTTACATTCTCTTTCCTTTTAAATATTTTCTACTTCACAATATCAACTATACAAACTGCAACTCATTTTCAACTTCATTTTCTTATACTAGAGAAAAGATATGATATTTACACATCTGTGACCTGTTTATATGGCTTATGAGGATGTCCTCAAGGTACATCCATTTGCGTATAAATAACTCAATCTTATCATTTTTAATGGTAGAGTAATACTCCATTCTATAAAAGAACCACATCTTCTCTACCCAGTCTCCAGTTGATGGACATTTGGGTTGTTTCCAAGACTTAGCAATCACAAACTGAGCTGCTATAAACATGGGTGCACATATGTCACTGTGAAATGAACTTTTTAATTCCTTTGTGTATATACCTAGCAGAGCAATGGCCAGGTCAAATGGGACCACCAATCCTAGATTTTTGAGGAATCTCAACACTGATCTCCACAGTGTTACACTTACTCTGTTAAATGATAACATAAGGTTAAACTTTTAAAGACAAAGGTGTATGCAAGAACTTTCTGAAAAGAACCTTAATTGTGCAAAACATAACATTAAAAATAAAGAAATGACGTAGAAAATTAAAATATTTCTTCAGAGCAAGGAAAACAACCTACAGAGTGATAATACAAGATGCATTATGGAGAAACTATTTGAGAAGCTACATCTCAGGTCAAGGTTGAATATATAGAACACATATGGAACTCAAAATATTAATTCATCTAAAATTTAAAAAAATAAAAAATGGGTAACTCAGACTCAAGCAAACATTAGTTGAATACACGATGCAGTGGTAGGGCAGAGACACATATGACCTATTGATAGGTTGCCTCTGCTCTACTTGTATTATTGCTGTGCAATTTACAATAAAAATGGGACCAAAATGAAACAAATTATAATATAATGTACTTAAATCTACCCATACAATACTAATGCTAAATATAAAGGAACTAACCATATCAAATGAGGCAGACACTGTCCCAAGAAATCAGTCAAGGCCTAATTATGTGTACACACTTCCATAGACCTTGTGTTATCTGTAAGTAAACTAGCCCTACGTGCACAGATGGGAAGTATATACTCTTCAAATTATAACTGAAATAATTCTAAATTGCAATGTTATTATTAGATGTAGTAAGCCCTTGAACAAGACTGATTGAAGGGAATTTAAAAAGAAAAGCAGCCTGTCATGTTTTCACCACATTTATGTGACAGATGTGGAAGATGAAACTTTCTGAGATGAGCCTTGTTTAAGAAGGTTAGTTCACAGCCCACTTCACACCAAGGTCCAAGCTTCACAAAGACAGTTGCTGACTCTTTCTGTCATAAACCGTCGCAATAGTTTAAACTTTAGGGAGCAGTTTTGCCTTTATTTTTGGCTCATTAGGTGACTACATAGTTATTAAAAGTTTTTAAATTTACATTTTTATTAGTACATGTTTTTGGTACATGATGAGTACACTCATCTTGGGGAGTCTGTGTGTGTAATGAGCATACCAACTTCTTTTCTTGTCTCTTTTACCTCCTCTTATCCTTTCCTTTTTGAGAAAAATTCATCTCCCTGTTTCTTCTTATCTTTCTTTTAGTTTGCTCTGATACTTAAGCTTGTGTGTCTGATTTATTGCTGTGATTTCAAGGTGCATTCATTTTCCTATGAATGACTCATGTTTGCCTGTTACCGTGGACTAGTACTCCACTGTGTATAAACACTTCATTTTCCTTATTCATTCACCTGTTAATAAATATGCAGGCCACTTCTAAGTGGTGGCTGCTGCTCTGTAGCAGCTTTTACTAGGTAACACTGATAACTTGTTTAGTGATTTCAGCATTTACAAATATGGCTGGGAAACCATAAACAACATACAAGTACTCATTAAACTGAGTCTAATCTAACACCTAATTATTTACAGTTACTCTATTAGACTCAATAAAGTGTAGAATATAAACTCCATAGCAAAGCATATGAGAGTATAATTAGAAGAAAAGACAAGATGTGCTCAGGGAAGAATATAGAGTTATATATAGTATTATCTCCGTTTACGAACATAATTCTTTTCATATTCTGGTCACAAAACAAATTGGATGAGAACAGAGTCAAATCCAACAGCTAAGTTCAATGTGGACCATACAGGAGTTCACCTTTGTCTTGAAAAGCCTAACCTTTTGATTAGGTTTGTGACTTGAATCACAGAAAGAATTAAGTTTGTGGCTCAAAACATCACTGTATGTCTAATAAAATGAAATCATTTTGGGTTTCTGTCTACCTCAGATTAATTCAGATGCTATATTGCTATCTGGAATTCTCTTGTTTATCTACGTTGCACTGATATCATTAGCTTAATTCAACAAAAACATTTCTGTTTCATGCAAAGACTTAAACTCTGCAGGTATTTTTTTTTTCCCTGAGAAATTCTCCTTGAGCTGAGTCAGAAGTTTAGACTTTTCTGCCTTGCAGCTGCTCTGTCTAAATATGGAGACCCAGGATCATTGCTGAAGGGTGAGGTAGGCATGGAGAAAACCCTCCTTTATTCAAACCTTCTTGCCACAGCGATGACACACATTCATTGCTGTAGGGAGACCCTGGTCAAAGCAGTGTTTACAGTGAGTGAGAAAAAGAAGAGTACTTTCTTAACATCAGATCTGGACTCCTTGAATGCTGTAGCAGGTCATTCCTGGAAGGACAGTGCTGGAGTGGATGGTTGTGTATAGATAACTCCTCAAGTTAGGCCACGTCTGTAGTGAAAACAACCTTTAAAAAAATGCCTGAGTTTACTTGAGCAGAGTTTTAGGACCATACAACATGACTGAGTGGGTGGTTAAAAGGAATCAAAGCAGAAAATAGGGAAGCAAAGTTTATGTATGTGTACCACATGGCTTGAGTGGAATCCAAACGAGAAAGTATAGGGGAATGGAATAATGAAGACCTGCAAACACAAGGATGGCGGATAGTTACAGGAGAGATGAAAGTGCTTCTGTTCTTATATATTTTATCTTGCAGATAACTCCATGCTTTCTGGCCTGAGCATAATCCACTCTGTTTAGGGATTTTCCATGTAAGGGTCCTTTAAAAAACACATCTCAAGAAAGATAACTTAGTTTCTGGTATAGGAGATAATAGCTGCTGTCCTATTAATTCTCAAAGCAACATCTACAGAGCATAGAAAGAAGGTATTTCATAAAGGAGGGTAGGTTACATAATTGTATGGGTCACACCTAGGAATGAGAACATGAAATACTCTCTCCTTTAACAAAATCACTGTTTCTTGTGACACATGAATATTCAGAATATGTTGCACTCTTTCAAAGTACGATGGATGAACTGTCACTTGGATAGGATACACAGGAACTCTGTCCAACAGAGATCTGTGGCTTATGAGGCAGATCATGAGCAAAGGAGCTCAGATCCTAAGAGACCTATCATGCAGCTATCCCAGGTTTAATAATGCCATGATTAACAATAAAATATTAAAATCAAACATCTTATTTGGGTTTGAGATTTACTAAACAAATTGTGTAGGGCAGCAAGAAGGAGAACTCTACGATTCTATCTCAGGTGCTCAGATCTTTGTATCATCTCCTCTCAGGAAGTGTGAGTAATAATTTACTTCTAAATAACAGGATGAGCATTATGGTGCAGTGGGGATTTTGTAGTCACGTCTTTTCATGTAATGTAGAATTCTAGCTTGTTAACAAACTTTCTCTAGAATCCTATTCTTGCTAGACTTGAAGGAGGAGGCTGATCCTAATCCCACATCCACAAAGAAATGAATGTTTTAGCAACATAAGAGAGCTTCAAGATAGAACCCTCTGGTGAGTCCCTGAGGAGAACTGAGTCCTAGATAATGCATCCTCATGGTACTCAAGGCAGAGGAAAATGCCAACTTTGCCTATATCCCCAAATTATAGTCGCTCTGTAATAATATTGTAATTTTAAGTTTGGGGCTCCCTAACTATGGCACCAAAGAAAGTTGATGCACTTTTCAGAGCAGAGGTCTTCCACTTCCTTTGTTAGATTGATTCCTAGATATTTAAATTTTTTTGGTGCCATGGTGAAAGTTTTGAGTGTTGAACTTGTACCCAGCAATGAAGAAATAGTGACAGCTTAACTTCTTCCTTTCCTATCTTTACTTCTTTTATTTCTTTTTGTTGTCTAATTGCTGTGGCTAATGTTTCCAGAACTATATTGAACAGGAGTGATGATATGAACACCCTTGTCTTATTTCTGATTTTAGAGTAAAAGTTTCAGTTTTTGACTATTTATTATGATGCTGGCTGTTGATTTTTCATAAATAGCTTTTATCAAGTTGAGATAAAGACTATCTATTCTAGTTTTTGAAGAGTTTTAATCCTGAATGGTTGTTGGATTGGGTTGAATGTTTTTTTGGACTCTATTGAGATGATCATACAGTTCTTGTCTTTGACTCTCTTAATATAGTGTATTATATTTATCAGTTTACATATGTCAAACCATCCTTGCATCCCTAGGATGAATCCAACTTGGTCAGGGCATATTATCTTCTTGATGATCATCTGTATTCTGTTTTTCAGTGTCTTATTGAGGATTTTTTCATGTATATTGATTAGAGAGATTGGCCTATAGTTCTCTTTTTTGGTTAGGTCTTTCTCTGTTTTTGGAATTAAGGTAACCATTGCTTTGAGAAATGAATTTGGAAATCTTACACCCCTTTAAATTTTATTAAAGCATTTGAAGAATAGTGGCATTAGTTCTTCTCTAAGTGTCTTATAAAATTCAGCAGTGAAGCCATCAGGACCAAGACTTCCTTTTGTTGTTAGGTTTTAAATTACATTTTCAGTTTAATTGATTAGCATTTTTATATCTTCTTTGTTCAGTTTTGGGAGTTCATATCTGTCTAAGAATCTGTCCATTTCTTTTCTGCTTTCCAACTTATTGGAATACAGGTTCTTGAAGTAGGTGTTGATTGTCCTCTGTATTTCTGCTGAATCTCTTGTATTTTAACTTTTTCATTCATTATTGCATGCATTTGGGCCTTTTCCTTCCTTTTTTGATAAAGTTAGCTGATAGTTTGTCAGTTTTCTTTCAAAGGACCAACTCTTTGATAGTTGATTTGTGTGTCATTTTCTTAGTTTCCATTGTATATTTTCCCCTCTGAACTTTATAATTTCCTGCTTTGAATAAGCTTTATGTTTGTCTTTCTTTTTCTTCTGTAGAAGTTTGAGTTTCAACAGCAGATTTATTACTCGAGCTCACTCTGTTCTCTGAGTGTGGGCATTCAGTTCTATGAATTTTCCTCATAGCACTGCATCCCATAGATTTCTGTATGTTGTACTGGCATTTTAGTTTAATTGTAGAAACTGTCTAATTTCTTATTTAACCTCATCTGTGACTGACTGGTTACTTAGAAGAGTGTTATTCAACTTCCATGTGTTTATGAAGTTATTGGAATGTCCTTGCTGCCTACCTGCCTGCCTACCCTCCCACCTGCCTGTCTGCAAATAAGGTCCAGAATGTATGATAGATATTGTGAAATAGAAAGAAAATATTTAAAGATAAAAGGGATAGAAGGAGTAGTGGAAAATCAAGAAGGAAAAGAAAAATTTTGATAGAAACAACTAAAAATGGAAACAAAATCTATGTATATCAAGGTGTTAGTAGGGTGACTGGGGGTTATAGGGTGGGCAAGAAAAGGGGAAAAGTGAGAATCAAGATATGTCATGTACAAATACAAATTTTGAATGTTGAATGTGACTGTAATGTATATGTAAAATGTTCTAATAAATAAATTTTAAAAAGACAATCCTAATGCACAGCAATATAATAAATGACAAGTTCTGTGCTTGGACCTAATGAGGATTCAGGAGTCAGGAGAAAAAGGTTCCGTGATCCAAATCATACAGCCCCCTCTCTCCTTGTTACTCATAGCTGGTAGAGACATATTCTTATAATTGCAACAGTTATAAGAACAAGAGTGTGAGAAGCCAGCATGGTTTTATGGAAACTAAGAGAAGGCGCTTCCAATAGGGGTTCAAGCAGGTCTATGGTGGGGAGAAGGGAGGAGAGAGTTGAAGGTATCACTGGCCAGGAACTGCTGGCCAGAGAGGGTAGATATCCAATGGATGGCACTGACTTTACAGAAGCTCAGCAGTGTCAAAAAGGCTGTGCTTGCTTCTTTAGCATCCATAGCAGGAAGGAGCATTAGCGATCTCTGAGGAGAAAGATAACATACAGCAGTCTTGATGTACTGAATGGTTGTGTGTATTAAAAACAAATAAAACTATTCCATCATTCTCCATTCCAATCTTGCTTCCCTTTCTGAGTTACACACCTTTTGCCGATTTATGTTGATGTCGACAGAGTTATTATCCAGCTAAAATTACCATCACCTTTGATGGGGATTTCTACCATTATAAAATAAAGCAAATGTGGGGGGGGGCACGTGGTGGGTAGCCTGTGTGAGAAAGGCTTTTATATCTTTTTTTTTCCCCCTGTAATGTTCTTTTTATGCTAATATCTCACAGTTTTGTATCTTAATGGCTCCATTAAATGCCATGAGAGTATTTGCAGGAGAAAAGTGTACCTGGAGATGAAGACGTAAAGTTACTAAGTGTGTTTTGAGGAGCAGAGAAGATTTCTCAGTAAAGGAATTAATGTTCCAAAGAAAGCTTTGTTTATCCGACAGTCTTTATGGCTGTGATGTTTTCTTCACTCAGCACCTTAATTCTCAGCCACCATAAGGCTGTCCAGATGTTTAAAATAAAAAGCCCATTTGGGTATTATCGGAGATTACTGGGAAGAGATAGACAGACATGATGTTTAGCTATGCAACATAAATTCCCTGAGTACGTGTCAGGCAGCACACTCTATATTCTCACCCTGCTAAAAGACTGAAATAATAAATCATAAAAATGAGACACCAGGCCCCAAACACAATTTACCTCTAGCCAGCTGCCATGGCTGGGAGGAAGGGATGCATGCGTAGGTGAGAAATGTAATGCACTCTGTTCGCTCACAGGAAGCCTGATGGACCAAATTTTCCATAATCTACCTTGGATTAAACTAGGTTATGATCCTGAACTTCCTAAAAAAGCAGCCTTTATTAGATGACCACTCTGACCCTATGGGACTTGTTAGTCTATTAATACCTTACCAACTACTTTTCCTCACTCTCACTCCTAGCTCATTTCACTCACTTGTTCTGTTGAGCCTGTCTTTCCTGCTTCTGTCATAGTCTGCTGGTCTTTTGAGACTTTGCCTGGGACCTCATCTTTCTTGAGTCACTTTGGAATCATCCAAGTGAAGGAATCCTCTCCTTTTTAGCCACACAGGTCAATCTGAGGCTCTTATAAAGATTCACTGCATTGGTGAGTATCACTCCTTAAGTCATTAACAAAATCAGATATCCTGAGACCACAAATCATGTCCTTAAGTTCCATAGTAATACTAGATATCCTTTAGACCTTTGGCTATCACAGTGACTACCTTCCTATCTGCATGTGAACACTTACATATCAATGAAATTGCAGGTCATTTGACATATTTTAATCCCCACTGTGAATCTTATCAGTAAATTCTTTTGTTTCTGCTTTTCAAATAATCCTTGCATCTGCACATGGTTTGTCCAAGGTTACTGTTAGAGTTATTGTTACTAAAATGGCCTGCAAAAGTCTCTTTTGCTTAGAAGGGGATTGCATCATGGCGGCCTTATGCTCACTTACCCAGGGACAAGTTCAGTAGTTCATGCGTTAGAAGCTGGAGCCTTGTTAGAGCTGAGTCACTAAGCATGTGATCTGGAAGGGCTGATGCCTGTACCTAGATCCTTCCTTCTCTCTTTACTTCTTGATTCCCACAAAGTAAGTGGCTTTCCTCCCCCACGTCTTTCTACGGTAATGCTTTTCCCTTGGAACCAGCTGACTGTAGACTGAATTTCCCAACACTGTCACTCATATACTGTGTCTCAGTGAGGAGGAAGGTGACAGACTCAGCCACACAGCTAGGAAAGAACAGGGAAAGGGGTAGAAATCAAAATATAACTCCACAAACATTGCAACAATGGATTACTAGCCGAACTCCAAGGCGCGATGAAAAGGAAAACATTCAACACCAAGTCCAAGAAGAAATAGACCTCATAGCACTACAAACCACCATTTCCCTGTATTCAGATATAAAGGATCTTGTTACAGTAAGGAACAGAAGGGGAAGCTATGCATGGAGACAACAGCAAGCTCCAGATCTACTTCACCCCTCTTTGCCCTCGTTTGTTCCATCTTTATCCTTTTCTTTTTCCTCTTCCATGTGGAAAGTAAACTGGACTTAGATATCTTGGTTAACATCTGTATACCTGTCTATTGCATCTGATCTGAGGAGAGCAACAGGAAGTAGTTGTGGATTTTGCTTGAGGAAATTTGGAGAAGCTGTTTGATTCTGAGGAACATATTTCCTGCTTTTAAAATTCCATTTTGCTCTCCCAGTTACAAATGTACACACATCCTCAAAACTATCCCAGAGTCTCACCGGTGGTGGATATTAGAAAAATCTCATGATCTGAGTGGGCTAGTACACAGACCTGAGTAAACCCACTCACAGACATGCCATTGATCTCCAGGTAGTACAGCTCACTGTCCTATCCTCAGTGATTTTGTCACAACCCTTGTTGCTAAGTGAGTGAGGCAATGAGCATTCCTCCAGACTGGGATCTAGCCTTGTGCCTCCTTGGCCACACCTTTCATTTCTTATGAGTCTCCACTGGCTAATCTGTAACATAGACATCACCCTGAGATTGCCGAATAGTCACTACACATTGATGTTACACGTGCAAGTTGGAAAAATGTTAGAAAAATACCCAGATAGAAAAATATACAGTAGAGAAAAAGAAGTTAGAGATGTTCATTTGGGAGGATATCATTTTATTTTCAGCGTAGACCAGAGAGGTTGATTATTAATTAAAGAGCTGTTCTCTGGGACAACCTGGTATCATGTCTGACCTCTGGGTCCTGGGTTGGCTGCCCAGAAGTCATGTGATCTACTGTCAGCCTATGGAGCAGGGCCTGCAGGCACAGAATTGCTCTGGACATGGGAGGAGAGGACTCTAGTGGGGAAAATAAATTTAAAGTAGAGTACTGATGAAAGGTGGTTCTAGGCCAGATATGCACTAACCGGCTTAGTGATCTCTTAGTGTCCAAGCCATTATTCTACACCAAAAATGAGTGACTGTCCTTTGGTTCTGATGTTCTGTATGTATGCACACTTAATGCTGGATCCTGGAAATTCTGTTTTTGCTTCTTCTTTAAAAACAGAAGGCTCTAATGAGAATGTTCCTGTCCTTAATCTGTAATTCTTCCTTATATGGCATAAATACAAATCTAACTTTAATTCAATTAAGTGGTAATGAAGTGAAGAAATAATACTTGGACATATTATGCCAGTTCGGGTTGGTAAGCAATAGACAATAATATTTGTGTTCCATTAGATTCTATGGGGCACTTTCGAAATCTTCTAAATTGTCTTCAAAATACTCTGGGTGTAATAGCCAATTAAAAGCACAGAAAAGTACTCAAAAAAA
Source organism: Petromus typicus (assembly GCA_004026965.1). Lineage (NCBI taxonomy): Eukaryota > Metazoa > Chordata > Mammalia > Rodentia > Petromuridae > Petromus > Petromus typicus. Next base: position 12,119 of record PVIR01010319.1, read on the forward strand.
CAAATACGCGTGCTGTAGAGAAATTTCAGTGTGAGTTCATTATGAGTCCCAAAGCTCCAAAGAAATAAAAGTATACAAAACAGTAGAAATCCTGGATAATCTACTTCAGTTTACTGAAACTTATTTACATCACCTAGAAAATAAGTAAAATACCAACTACATTTTAATGTGTTCTTCTCATCATACCGTGCACATAAGACAAACTCCAATTTTCTATGATAGCCTATAGGTCCTATTGAGGTTTGAAATTACTTTGCCTCCTGAATTCATGTTTAGTCTCCATCCTCAGTACAGCAGTGCAATATTGAGAGATGTGGTAATCAGTAGGTGATTCAGGTCTTCACCCTTGTGAATGGGATTAGCGTTCTTAGAACAGGGATTTGGGATGTAGTTCAGTAATACAGCATGTGTTGAGCGTGGGTGAAGTCCTGAGTTTGATTCCTAGGAATAAAAAGAAATAAAATTAAATTAAAAGATAAATTTAAAATAAAATTGAAGATGAAGAGAGCTCTCTCTTGTCTTTTCTTCTTTACCTTAGGTGAGGATTCAGCATTTGTCCCTTTTGGAGAATGTAGTAGCTGAACATTATATTTGAATCAGAAAGTAGTTCTCATGAGATATCTACTAGGCATGTGATGTTGGTCTTTCCAGCCTCCAGACAGAGAGCAGTATATTAATGTTGGTCAAAAAGTACTGAGTCTGTGGTACTGGGTGAGGGTTGCACTAATGGATTCAGAAAGTCTCCTTAGAAGGCCCCATGATAAAACTTTGATTGATGTAACTGTTAGAAAAAGTCCTGTCTACCTTTGTTTACAACAGCATCATAATCAAGGAATGCTGTCTTTTCTAGGGCAAGTGTGTTTCCCGTTAAAATTAACGGTGGATCTATCTAAGAAAATCTACTTAACATAGCAATTGCTAATCCAATAAATATTTATCACGTGGATAATGAGATCATATTGTCCTCACTTTTTGTGAATGTCTACTGAAGTTTCATACATGTGCCTTGTACAAATGAGCTATTCAGTTAATATTTTTCCTTCTAGTGAACAGAATGAATAAATCATCAAGACAAAGAACCCCAGATGAGAAAAAAAAAAAAAAAAACAAGACCCCTGGAGTTCAGGAATAAAGGAAACAGCAAGAAGGGCAGGGGGTGTCCATAAACTACTGATAGAGGTTTCCGGAAAAAACAAGCAAGGTGATACTCAGATGTTGGACTTTTGTCTCTCAAATGGTGAGAAAATAAATCTCTGTTGTTGAAGCCTCTTATACTGGTGTACTCTGTTATCACAGTTAGAATAAAATAATGCTGGACAAAGTTGACCATAGCTAATTAACAGAATGAAGACGTCAAAAGAGAGCTAAAAACATCAGAGGAGCTTCCATAAGCTGCCTTGATGACTCATAATTTAAATTGAAAAGGAAAATCATGTACTGCGAAGACAAAAAAATATATATTCATTTACTCAAGAAATAGGCACTGAGCACCCTTGCATGTACCGCTAGGAGAGAAACCTCCACCCATGGTGTGATTTATACAAACAGCTACCTGACCCAGTGTCTGTTGTCTTATCTTATATCTTATCTTATCTTATATTTTATCTCTTCAAGCTTAAGACACATACATGGATCTGTCATTTATTAAATGAATCTTATGTTTGCTACTGCTTGAATGTTTAAGATAGCCACATTGGTTCCAGAAGAGTTGTTATTTTTAGTAATCTTTTTGTAAATCACTCTTGAGAGGTTCTCCTTTTCAGGATTTATCCAGGTTTTTAAGAAACTGTTCGAATACTTTCACAAAAGGTGCTAGACTGGTCTTTTAATTTCTGGTTCTGTGTTCAGTCTCAGATTCAGCTTCATTGTCCTCTTTTTCATTTTCTTTAGTACAAAAGACATCCAATTCATGGCAAATAGAGCTTACTTTTGGAAGGGTAAAGGGATCAAATGGACCTACTTTCTATAAGTTATAAGGCCAGAAATGAGACTTGTTTTAGGATGAATACTAAGCCGGCTCTTCAGTAACTGATGATCCCTTTGCTCTCACTGATATCCAGTCCTGGAATATGGTACTGCAACATAAATGCCTACTCTAGCTGGGGTCTGTATTTGTCTTTTTTTATATTCTGACGTGGTATTTCTTCTGTCCAGGTGTTCCCAATGCTGAATTGAATTATGAGACTTCTAGAAGCCTGTCTGAAGTTCTTCATGACTTGTCCCAGGAAGAAGAGCTAAAATCTTACCCTATCCCAGCTTTCTTTATTTTCAAGAGTATCTTGAGCAACCAAGGCATATTCTTCAAAATATTTTTTAATTATGCTTATAGATCTTTGACAAAAGGTTGAATTTTTTCACTTACATGAACCTTTTTAAGGTCTTGGCCACCCTTTACAAAACTCAAATACTCTACTATCCCAGAACGTACTGCAGAGGACAGTTTTCTGACTTATTCATCACAGGCCCAACAATGAACACCTCTTCTTACAGAATATATGCAGAGACAATGCAAACCCAAAGTCCTTCTTCGGTGCTCAGCCACAGTGGTGTACAGCCCCTCTCATAAGGGTCCAGCTCTTGGAGCATCTGTCTGCAGAACTACAGCATCTCCTCACATCATCACAGTCTGTCACATCAGTGCAAACACCACCTCTTTCTCTGAGCCTGGGAGGCTCTGTGCTTTCCTGTATTGTGTTGACTGGCTCCATGAGAATATATTGCGCCTATGTCAATCTCGTAGACAGTCATTTTCTGCATTTCCTTGTCCAGGTCACTCTGAATGATGAAGCCTAAGAAGGAGTGTAAATTTCATCTTTCAGTGTAAATGAAAATTCATGGTTTTGAAAGTAAATCTTCACCACTCCGCCATAGTTGAGCCAGCGATAATACTGTGCATAGGGAAAGAGCTTCCAGTAATAAACTTGAACAGCTCTGGCAGCTTGGCTGGGTCAAAAGACTCCATCGCAGCTCAACTCCCCATCAGGAACGCTTGTCTGCTGACTTTCTTTTGAGTCTTTGTCTTAAGAGACATTGATGTTCATGGTGGTTAAACTCAATTGACAAATTTATTGATTGAGAAAAGCTAAAGAGACTAGGAAGTACATGTGTACACCTCTGATGAGTCCAGAGACAATGATCTTTCGGACTCTATCTTAGTCGTCTCTTTTTCTTTCTTGTTTTCTTCTGCTGCTGCCTGTTTACCAGCTGTGGTAGAGGGGGAAACTTTCTTATGCTTGACTCTCCTGCCATGAAGCTTCTGCCTCCCAACCACCTACCCATGGACTGAAACCTTTGAAACCAAGAGCTAAATAAATCTCTCTTTCCTGAAGCTGTGCACCGCCGGTGTGTTGTCATGAAGCCCATGTTCCCACTTTTCCTTCAAGAGGTTAGTGATCTACATTTCCATTTGTGATTTAGTTTCATTCTCCCCACCACTAAGTACTAAAACTAGTACTTAGGATTATAGATTAATAAAGTGTTTGCATTTTATTTATTATTTCTTTTTAGTATATAGGTATGATGCATTTGTTTTGAGGAAGTTTGTCATATTTAGATCAATATTAAACCGTTTAATGAGCATCTCCTTCCATAACAGTGATCTGCCTTTTCATCACCATCCCCTGTACTTACAATAGGAGCAAAGACACATTTAATTCTGTTATTTCTCATTTTCCTCCCGTGATGTCTCCTCCTAGAATATTTCCTTTCCCTCCTGACCTGAAGCCCAGGGCTGTTCATCTGTACTATTTCTTTTCTCATTAGCATGTTTGACTTTGTTGTGATTAATTTCTCTGTTTCTTCGCTGTCATGAAAAATTCCAAATAGAGACTAACAAGGAAATATGACTTTGGGTTTATAATTCAATGTCTGCTGAGAAAATGACTAAATTCAGACATTTATATGAAGTAAAGTTGTGTCTTAAATCTTGATATATATTTGAATTGGCACCTGATTTCCATAAAGATTCCCAGAAATGCTTTGGTAAACTTCTTGTGAAATAAACACAGATCACCTGGTCACAGTAAGATAGGCGAGTTATTTCTGATTTTGCTTTTTCCCCATGTTCCTTCATCCAGTTCACAGCAAGTTCTTGAAATCTTCCATATTTCTTTTTCAATATCATCTTTTCCCTCTTTATAAATAGCCTTATGCAGATTTTTATTAATTACTATCTCCAAATTTTCATAGTATGAACATTAGTAATTTATACAAGGTTACACTATAAACAACACAAGGTCACAAATTGTAACTCATAAGTGATTAGCAAAGAAAGTAATGGGAAGATTCTCTACTATATTCTCTTTAAAGGTAATTTTTTTCCTCTTAGAAAGAAAAAAATCTACAGTGCCTCTTACACGGGTCAGTAGGAATATTCTAACAATTAGATGTCATTTAAAATGATTTAACTATCAAAAATTAAAATACTTAAGCAATCATCATGATGCATATATGTAATGTACCAATAAAGATTAAAAAATTTTAAAAAACTAAAAAAAATTAAAATACTTAAAAATTAAATCAAGCACTACATTCCAAATATCCTTTCTTCATTCAATACCACATGAATGAAAAGGACAGAGAAAAATATTAAGTACTTAAAACCAGAGTCTAAAACTTTGTATTAATTTTTAGAGTATAGACACAAATACTTCAGTTCAATGTGTTTTTCTAAATATGAAATCAAATGCAGCCAGGCCTAAATTGAAAATTAGTTTGTAATAAATACAATGTGTTTATAACTTTCCAAGATTTCTTTCCTGTTAATATTTTTAAGCAACTATACATAAAATAATTTTCATAAGTTTTCCCATGTACTTATGTTTCACTTCAATATGAGTTTTCATAAGACTTAAAGAATGTGTAAATACTAAAAACTGCTATTTCAAAACAAACAGAATTCCAGTCCCGTGTATATTCAGAAGCATTGACATGTCATTATGTTTATAAAGTTTCCCCCTCCTGGCTTTGGTTTGGGATGACAGAAAGAAATCCCACATTTTATCATTTATAGGACACGTCTCCACTACACATTTACTTTTGTGCTTGAAAAGTTCTGTGCAAAATGAAAGGCCACTCATGCATTTTGATTCTTTCCAGTGTAGGTACACTACCTCATGAGTTTGAAAGAAATTGAGAAATTTCAAGCTCTTCCCAATTTCATCTATTTATAGGGCTTCTCTCCAGTAAGAGCTATATCTTGTATCATTATCATTTCCTACTGGAATAATATAGTCTCATCCTAACTTATCTTCCTGTTTCTACTTTGTCCCAAGGACCCATTGCACAAAAGCAAGTGTGACATTAATGTTCAAGTTATATAAAGATGGATGGTTTTACTCCCCTGGTTTTTCACATAGAGTGATTTGTATATTTGAGATGGGACATTCTTAGATAACCTGCATTTGTTCTCCTAGCAGGGAGCGTACAGCTCTGCCCGAAGTTGGGTTATTCTCCAAGGTCTCTCCCCTTCCCCACATTCACTCTAGGCCCTAATGTATAACAGGTGAGGGAAGTAAAGCCTGGTTTAAAAAATCTGTACTTTTTATAGTCCCATCTTTCTATCCAACCCATGGATCAGGTCAATGCCAAAGTCTCAATGTACTTTATCTTGCTGTGCCTGCTCTCTCTTAAGATCTCAAGGTTGTATCATAAAGCAAACATCTTGCTCCTTTCCTCTCATCCACATTTCCAGAGATGAATTATCTAATCAAACACTTTTTTCTTTTCTTTTCTTTTCTTTTCTTTTCTTTTCTTTTCTTTTCTTTTCTTTTCTTTTCTTTTCTCTTCTTCACTAAGCAAGGCAAACTCGGGATCGCAGACTGGGATGACAATGACTGTGCACTTAGAATAAATGTCCTAGAATGTTCTTGGTGCTGTGATATGTGGAGTGGTAAATGCATTAGGAAAGGAGAGACAGACAGATATGGGTACAAAAGTACCCATGAGAGAGAATTTCAGGGAACTGGATCACGCCACAGTGGTGTTTGAGAAGTTCTATATTCTCTTGTCCACTGTCTGGAGAACTAGGACTCCAGTGATGTGATTCAGAGCCCAAAAGCCTGAGAACCAGTCAAGGGCTAAGGGTACAACTAATCCCAGGCTTCAGAGCTGAGAACCAGGAGCACAGCTGTTGTACCTTGAAGAGAGACCACATTTTTGTGTTTTTTTCCCCATTCTCTCCATTATGTATTATTTCTATCTTTTCTCTTTCATTCATCCTGAATACAGGCCTGATGTCACAAGTCTTATTTGTCATGTATAATGGACTCCTGCTCAGCCTTGCTCCGGGTCCTTGATGTGTGTAGTGATAACTCCCACCTTGGTGAGAGTACATCTTCACTCAATGCCCAGTTCTAACATTAATTGTGTCTCTACACTCAGCTACGCTTTAGCACCTCTGCTGTCATTCCTTCATCCAATTAAATTGCTAAAGAAATCTGTCTTTACCCCAATGTAGTAGTCAGTATCTTATCTCATCTCCTCTGTGAGACCCTTAGGAATTTCTTGTTTTATATAACACAGGCTTTCATTTTACAACAGGATCCAAGCAGGCAGCTCACTTCCTGATTAAATTAGCTTCGTAAACTATTAGTCTCACCATATGTCAAGACAGAAGGACTGTTCAGAAAGGACTGAGACTGCGTTTGCTGTCAGTGGTATAAATCACAATTGACCTTTCTGCTTTCAAGAGTTTAATTAACTTAGGTACAGAAATCAACCACAGCAGTAACAACTGTAACCTTGGCATCTGTAACTAAAACCCAGCCCCATTTTTGTTCATTCTTTGAAAGCTATGAGAGATGAATCAGTCCCAGATAGGAAAAAAGGCAGAAAATTTAACTGGTTCCAGTTAAAGTGAAGCAAAAATTACAAATGAAAGTTCTATGTAGATACGAAGATGCAGAGTGACACAATGACCTGAAATCTTATTGAATTGCTTTGTAGTAAATATTTCTTAGTCTTTTTTATATGATTTAGGTTTCATCTGTATATTCTTATAGCTTGTTGAGTTTTGTAAGAAACTGCCAAAATGCCTTCCAAATTAGTATTTGTATTGACACACCAATTTGTATTGCCACAAGCAATGAGTAAAAATTCTGTTCTCCACCTTTTCCAGAGCTGAGTGATGTCAATGTGTCTGACTTTGGTCATTCTCATAGTTGCATGGTGATAGCTCACTATTTTTCTCATAGCCTCTTCCCATTTTTGAATTGAACATAATAATAGTCTATATCTCAAAGTCTTGATGGAAGGACTAAAATTGATAGGTTACACAAACTACTCAGAAGTGTATCTGACACTTAGTGACTTTCATGAATGTTACTGTGACTGACTTATGATAATTTAGAAGCTTTTTAACTGTCATATACTACAAGTCAATGTTATTTGTGTGTTGCCTCTGGTTCGATTTCCATCCTCAGCTCTCAGCAATGTTTACTCCTGATGCATTTCCTACTTAGAATTAGTCTTGTTCCTTCTTCTGCATGCCCTGCCCTTTTTCTATTTGCTTTGCTCCCTGTCACCCCTGGCATTTGTCTCAAGACATTACAACCTCCTCAGAGTCTTCACTGTCTCAGCACCTTGCACTATTAGGAACTAGGTCTGTTTTCCACAGTCACTTGCTTACCATCATGGGAACTATGGAGCTGCTCTATAGATTTGTGGCTACTTTTCTGTTTATAACATAGAGGTGCTGATCAGACAGAGAATTCTTTTTGTGCTCTTTCCTCTTGTAAGCATTTGGTATGATTTTGAGTGCAGTACAGATGACAAGTAATACTTGTGGTAGCCGGCCTGTATTCAGAATTAATGAAAGGAAGAAAGAGGGAAAGCATAAATAATGGGGAAAATAGGAGAAAAGACAAAAGGAGAAAAGGAAGGCAGGAAATAAAGAAATTTTAAAAATGAAGAAGAAAAAATGTTCCAGTTGATATGTGGATTAGATAAAATAGCAGTGGAAAATATAAAGGAGCACTGGATATGTTAAACAATTAGGGGAAATGGAGGAGATAATTTCCTAAGTGTTTATAGAGTCTCAAGCATTACTATAGATGTAATGCGATGAAATATTTTCTTACCCTTTTTCAAGAACTCACAGGTTTTGTGAGGAAAGCCTGGCTGTGAGACAGTCTGAGATGCAATATGGTCTAAGTGGCAGTAGAAAGCCAAGTGATACAGAAAGTGGATGAGCGGGTGGGGTGGGTGCCTGTAGTTTAGATAGAACATTTTTAAAAATCTTAAAATATGAAGAGGAGTTAACTATGCCAAAAATGAGGAATGGTGCCACACTGGAGAAAGGAAAGTGTGTAGACTTCATGAAATAAAATGACCTTACCTCAAAAATAAGTCTGATTGGATTGAAGATGTTAGATAGACCTCAGTCACACATAAGGAGGGTTTTGAAACCACAGAATGACTTTTAGAAGGAAGATGATATTGTTGAGGATGTACCAGAGAAATTTCTTAAATTATTTGAGAGTTGAAAAGATATTGCAAGTGTAACCAGAAAGCAGGGCTTGACTAAAATCACAGATGTACAATATTCCATGAGGACAATTCAGATAGAAAGGAATGTCATCTAGCTGACTGGTCTGCATGGTGTAACTTTCTAGACCACCTGTTGCCTGGTACAGTGTTTAAGGATGTGGGCTCTGACGTTTAGCCCTGCTTCTGTCTCACAACACTGACTACACTTGGTAAAGAACTTCTGGGTCTTTTGTGGCAGTTATTTTCGAACAACAATGTGAAGTTAATAAGAGTATCTACCTTGTAGCACTCTTGTGAGGATTAAATAATTTGCCATATGTAAGGTGTTTAGCATAATGCATAGCAGATGGTAAATATTCCACAAATGTTAGCTATTTTCATAATAAATAGATGAATTGATAAATTAATAATTCTGTCAAAGGCTGGGAGTATGTAGCAAACTTTCTCGGTTATGGAATATTTTGAGAAAAATTTTAAGAGTTCAGGTGAATGAAATGAAGTATATCCATGTGGCCATTAGGGTAAATTGCCTGGAAGGGATGTGTAGTATCTGAGTCAGGTAGTAGGCTAATTAATGGCCAACTCAAGTAGAAACTGAGATAGTGTGGTTCTGAGCAAAGAAAAAGCAGCTGAGGATTGTTGCCAAGATGACGTAAATGGAGAAGAAGAGGGTAAGGCTGCTTGCTGTTGATTTTCCAGGAGAAACTTACTATGGTTGCTGTTCTTATCATCAGAGGATCTTGAATCCTTGCTGCTGCAGGGATGGCCGCTCTCCTCTTCTGGGGAGCTGTGGTCTTTGTCTATAACACCAGCCTTCCAGCTCAGCCTCCCAGCACAAATGCTTCACTGGAAGACTTTCTAGCTTCCACCACAGACCACTGGGCTTCCTGTTGCAGATCACTGTTGCAGACTTGTGTGAGACATTGCTGTGGTCTTTAGGTCTCTGCCTGATTTTGTGAAGAACACTGCTGTGGTATGTAGATTTTCAGCTGGATTCTTTGGGCCCCTAGTGCATGGACTAAACTCTCACACTCCTCTGCGTTTGAGACTTGGGGTGAATATTGAAAAATAATCCTATAAATTATATGTCATTTATTACATCTATTTATTTCCAAACCCTGACTGTAGCAACTGTGACTTCTGGAGCTATCAGTGACACTGAAATTATGTATTAATGCACACCGGCACTTACAGGGTGGCTGTGTTCCAAAGAAGGTTTGCTTCACTGATTTCTGAAGCTGAAACATGGAAGATAACTTGTCTGTACATACCACTGAGTTCTGAGTTCTCTCTAAAAAGAGGAAGTATATATGTGTGTGTATTTCATGAGGAGGCAACATGCAGATGTTCTATGAGCTGTCATAATGTACTAACTCAGAGTTCTAGTCCCCTTGAGGAATTAAGCTCAACATTCAGAGCTTGGAGTTCTGGGCCTGAGTTAGCTCAGCATCGCACCCCTGCAAACACATGCATCTCACTCTGACAGAGGAACCAAATTGTCCAAAGATGACTGATATTTCTTTTCACTACAAGCAAAGTTTGGTTTTACTCAGTAAACACCACTGAGCATCTACTACAGAGCCAGGTAGCCTGAAAAATGTTATATTACAAAAGTAGTGAATTTTGTTATTTCTGCCCTTAAGGAACTTATGGACTAGAAAGGGAAGCAAATTAATCTAACTAGCCCTATCCATTAAAAGAAATGCCTTAAAGAAATGTAAATACATACTAGGGTAGAAGAGAGCAGGAAGTCATCTATCCCTTTGACAAGAAAAGGTTACAAGTTTTAAAACTTAGTTGCTAGGACTCTGGGCAATGATTAATATCACATCCTACTGGTGGGACAGGAAATGGGCAGAATTCAGAGGATAACTTGTAACATGAATCATGAGATTCAAATATGTTTTTACTTTGACCGTATTAATTTATCTTTTAAAGATCTGAACTACAGTTGTGCATCATACACACAATGGTACAGAACTATTCTAAAAAGAACTTTGAGATAGCCATGTCTTATTAACAAAATGAATAATGTACCCTGAATGACACGTATGACACGTATGTATTGGTACATTATAGTATCCATTAGGATGATACATTATGTAACTATAAACGGATGTAATAGGAAAAAATTCAATGTTACAGACTGTTCATCTTATACTAAGTGATCAAAGGTGATTAAGCAATAGGCAGAATTTTATCTCAGTTACAAAAGACTGAATATCTGTATTTTTCCCAAATTGGCTTGTTAAACCCTAATCTCTGGCGTAATGGTACAGAAGACTGGCTTTTCACAGAATAGTATTGGTAAGAAAAGATAAATAAATAAATGTAATACCAGGACACTGCTTAGCACACAGTCCGTGCATGAACTACTTGTTGACTGACCACTTGAGTGAGTGTTTGACTGACCAGTGCCACTCCCTTTAACACTCAAGCCCTGTGAGGTGAAATGACACATCTGATGTTTGATTAATAAAAGAGTTAGGTAAGATTTCACATCCCTTGAGGTTGTTTGTATTGAAATTTCTAAACCTTAGTGCTGCCTGTTCATTTAAGTATAACCAAGTGGAGACACTAATAAATATTGTTTACTGATCAAAGGATTAATGGAGAGCTTTCCCATAGATGGGAGTCTTGATGTAGATATTTCAAGTAGCTTTTTCATAAGACTGTGGCTGAGAAGGACAGTGACAATGCACACATGACATCAACCACCTGTGTGGTTTTCCTTGTCAACCAGATGTCAGACACAAGCCACTCTTGAGAAGAGGAGTCCCAGCAATGGGGACCCAAAGGGATGCAGATGCACACTGCTTTGGAAGTCCACAAGTCTGGGGTCAAGGTAGTGGGTTTACTAATCATTGGAATTTAGGCCATCTTATTTCCACTTAGGATTGTCAAAACCCATGAAACTTTTTGTCATTGTTGTTGTTAAGAAAAATGTTTTCACAACATTGTCTTGAGCGCAGGAGTTTTCTTCCTGAGTAGAATCTTCTGGGAAAAAGCTTATGGTCTGAGGCTGGAGTGAGGTGAGATGACAGACATTTTTGGCTTCAGTGCAGTTACATCTTGAAGAAGCAGTTGACAACCGCATGTTCTCTCTTGTGATACTCCAAGAGCTTTTCTTACAGCTTCTGTTATTTTTCTTATCCATGGGAATGCCATTCTCTGACAGTAAGGAAGGCATATATTCTTATTTCCATTTCCTTGAGCCAATGTACTATGTAGATTAAAGATGCTCAGTAAGTATATTGTGTAAATACTTAGAAGTCTGTCCTCACCTCAGATATTACCTCCACTCTTATGTAGAACTGGATAAAAAATGAAATTTGGAACACATGCCTGGGTTCCTCCTTGTCTTGTCTACTGTGTGATTATAAAACGTGCTCAGGGCTTGAGAGATGTAAAGCTGAGGTCAGAATAGAAGATTACAGCTCTGCCTGTCTTACTTTCTTTTAATGAAATTGGGTGTGGCAGTTGTAGAGAAACACACAGTTTGTGTGAGAACATGGCTCTGAATGTCAGCTGACAGACCCTCACACAGAAAATGCCTCCATGCTTTGTACAAACTGATAAACTGACAGGCACTTAAGAATTTTTAGGTAAGATAGATACTAGACATAAGATTAGCTCATAGTCTGATTCCACATGTATCTCTCTTTTAATATTTTTGTTATAAAATCGATGATGTCTCACACACTTCTTAGAGCAAGAAGACATTTAAGTCTAGAGATCATGACTTCCTTTCTTTGAGCAATTATAATGTATAAATTCCTGAAAAGTGTCAAAGAAGGTATGTTTCCTAAAGAAAAATCTCTGCCAATTGGTGATATTTCTGACACACTATACCTGCAAATTTATTCATTATATTTTTCATTCATTCTTTTTTTCACTCATTCAGTGTTTATCATATCCTATTAACTGTCTCATCCTAAGGAGACTGTGATGTGGCTGTGGACATCTTTAGATGTGAATAAACACAAAACACAGGAAAAAAGCAAGGATAACAGGGTCAGTTCCCACAGTACGTCTTCAAAGCTACAAAGTTTGTTTCCTTAGGTTTTATGAAAAAGTTTGCGTTGTTAGATGTCCATTGTGATTTTGACTCAAGAATGAGAAATCATATTTATAATAATATAATTTTACCCTTTTCCACTTGATCAGCCAGTTTAACCTTAAATGTCTTAGGCTTCAGAAGTACTGGAGACAGACAAAGATGTGATCCTAGCTTTCCAATCATTCAACAAATCCTGTCACCTCCAGTGAGCACAGACCTTGCTGATCCACAAGGTGGCAAGTCTCATCCAATTCTTTTTTCTTCTCTAAAGACACTCATTTTTGTTATCTACAACATCCCCTTAGGAATCTCTGTGCTGTATTATTGCAATGAGAAGAAAAGTAATTAATTTAACTAAGGACAAGACAGGAATTGTACCTACTTCAGTTAAACTCACCCAGATAGTGGCAAACTATATGAAATAACATGTGAATACTGCAATCCTGTCTTCTGAATTTGTCCCAGAAGTCCTTTATTCTGTGAGGACACTGAGAATGGAGGCCTCCCTGTCACTCATAACTGTCAAGTGATGTTCAACTCTCACTTCTCATCTCTATCAGGCATGTGACAGGGCTTAGCCAAGCCAGGAAACCTGCTTCCTCCTCTTCTATGTTTGGTCTGAGTTTTCCATTCTGTCCAACTTACTCCAGTCTTAGGGTCACTTGATCATTTCATGATCTCCTCTGTCCTTCCCCCTGAGTCAAGCTTAAGTCACCTAAGATGAAATTGCCTTGCTAGTTCCCAGTCTTAATTCTTAGACTTGTTATGTAGATGATCAGTGTGGTAGATATCTCATCTCATATGATTTGCTCTGAATGTCTTCTGAATGATGTATGCTTCTTTCCTTGGGAAACATTTGTTTCACACATAGCAGTCATAACTTGAGCTCAGTGCAAGAAATAGAAGAAATGATGATGAAAATTATTATGCCCACATGCAGGGAGGGGGGCTAGACAGTTCTGACTATGGAAATAATCATAGCAGGAGAATCCTGGCAGAAAATAAGAGCAAAATTAGAGAGGATGGTACCAGGGAAAGCACGGTGTCACTGAAGACAGAGCCTGAGTGAGTTTACTCATTTTAATCCTGCAACAAAATTTTGTGGAGCATATACAAGGTGTCAGACATTGCAATAGGTACAGAGAATGGAGGATTGACTAGGATCAGGGGTTTGGACATAATAATCCCTGTAGTCAACCAACTCAGTAAGACATAATCCTCTCACCTGGAGAAGATCCGAATCCACCAGATTGTGGTTGTTACGATAGAAAAGGATGGTGTCATAATACATCTAAGTTGTTAAATGATCCCGAACCATAATTACTTTGTTTTTCCAGAACTTCTGCTTAAGCTTCAGGAGAGGGAATCACAACCTGGTTCCAGGAAACAGCAGAATGGTTTTCCATCAACAACTTTAGGCGTGAAACAAGAAATGGATATTCTCTGATATTTTTCAGATGAACTTGACAGTTATGAGTGTGGAGGCCGATTCTGAGAAATGAAAGACTGAAATGAAAAGTGAAAACCCAACACCTTTTTTCCCAAGTTAGAATGGGCCTTGCAGCCACATTTTGCCAAGGACAGTAATGTGAAAATGAGGATCTTTTGTTTCCTGAGCCATTGCTCTTCAATAACAGACAAAAAGCACCAAGATTTGCTCATTTTATTCTAACTAAAGCTTTATGATTTTTTCCAGCACTCTGTGTACATGTATATCTGTGCATATGCTTGTTTTCTGGTCATAAGTCATGGTTTTGTAATAATCATTTAATAGAAGGAGACCAGTGCTCAGAAGCTGGAAATGTAGAATAATCTTTCTTTATACATTTTTATTTCCCTGCTCATTACAATAATACACCACAGAGATTCCCGAGGGCAAATTGTAGATAACAAAAGTGAGTGTCATTAGAGAAGAAAAGAGAATTGGGCGAGACTTGTCACCTTGTGGGACCACAGGGTCTGGGCTCATTGGAGGTGACAGGATTTGTTGAACGATTGCAAAGCTAGGATCACATCTTTGTCTGTAATTATTTCACGTTCACTTTTTTGGTCCCCTAGACAGAACTGAAGCCCTGTACTACAGTGGAAAGGAAAATTGATGCTTCTCCTTCCTTGCTTCTTCATTAATATATTAACACTGCAAATTCCTTGAGAAAAAAGAATCTAAGATCTCTAAGGGAAACATCAAGCCAGCCTCAAAATTCTTTCTGACATGCTCAATGCCCTGGACTGACTCTACTGTGCACTGTGCTTTTCAGCACCCTGTGTGTGCTCTGGCTCTTAGCTGTCAGTACTGTGGCTTTCTGAGGCTGTTTCCTCCTCCTGGAGTGCAGTTGGACCATTTCATGAGGTCAAACTGAATAGCCTTTCTAATGGAGACAAGGTCAGATGCCCTTTCTGTCTGTTGTTGGAATGCCTGTATTCTGAGTCTGCATGTTTTGACCTGACCAAGCCGTTAGATCTTTCACCACATGTAAACCCAAACTGGTTGTCTTAGGAATTCTCAGAGTATTCATACAGTGAATCTAGTCCTATTAACTATTACATTTCCTGCACCTATTAGTATGCCCAATTCCTTGCAGTCACTCAATGTTTTAAGACCTAAACTGTGCCTGACTCAGTCTTCAATGATACCACATCTCCCCCAGTACTGTCCTCTCAGTTTTGCTCTTATTTTCTGCCAGGTTTCTCCTGACTTGATTAGCTTCACAGTCAAAGCTGCCTGGACTCCCACAACAAGGGTGTGGACATGGTAATCTTTTTGGTTGCCGCTCACAGTCTCTGGAGAAGCGATCTCTCATTCCTTCTTGTATCTTCTCAAGACAGTAGTGACTGAGCATCCTTCCTCTACTTTGTCTCTGAAGCTAAATTGACAGCCTGAGAATCCCCAAGCTCTTGCCTGTATTTTTCTAGTTGTGTTACTCTGTTTCTATCTTCATTTTATGATTTCTCACCTTGAGGGAAAAACAGAAAGAGCTATTTTTTTTATTCTATCCTGCAGGGAGTAGAGTGGATTCTGAACAGTATGAAATGATCTTGCCAGGGGCTGAAGTCATTCTCAAGTTCTAACCATCCATCTGTGTATCCGGGGATATGGAGAAGCTGAGCTTTTTTTTTCCTGTCAGTGGAACACAGTGTCTTATTTCAGTTCAGTGGGAGAAAATTCTTAAATAAAAAATGTCAGAAATGGGGCTGATTTATATCTGAGGATCTCTTCTGCATCGTTTCAAAACCCTGACACATACTTTCTGCCTCGAGACAAGGATGGTAGAGGAGGAATTCCCTTCATCTCTCTCCAGTTTTTCCCTGAGAATAACTCCTCAGATTTTCATAATCCTTTTCATTTTGCACAGTGGTGCTGCATCGATTAACTCATCCAGTTCTTCAAAGAACCCAGTGGAATTGCAAGATGCAAATTACTTCCAGATTTAATACTGGAGCAAACAGAGGCACAGAGAGAAGACTTTGGAGAATAGTCCCTGGGCTTATTGCCAGGGAACGGTGGTCTCTAGAGTGACCAGGACTCTCTCCCGTGTCGCTCCACAACCCACAGCATTCTTGACATAAGCATTGAACAGAAACTTTATGCACTTGTGTCATTCATTTGATTACGATTATGGGGAATAAAAGCACACTTAATAAACTAAGAATGTAGCAGGGGGTTTTTGTTTTCTGCTTTTAAAGTTTATTATCATTTTAACATAATTTTCCCCAGAAGACTATATTGAAACATGTCATTATATTCAGAGTTATACAGATGCATTATTAAGATCAAGAATGTGCATTGTTTCTCACTTTCTTCAGCCTGTCATGCATATTGTTTTTTCTGCATTATGATATTTTTAGTGCCTTCTCATGATTAAAGCACATAAATACCTTCAAATCACTTTTACTGATACATCTACCATGTTAGATGCAAATTTATGGACCTATAGGGATATAATGCTTTAATTATTATACTAAAGATAATAATTACGACAATATTTACAAAGCACTTATATATGCATTATGCACATATTAACTAATATTTGTATACTGTATCCATAAAGGGAGGAATATAATTGCTTCTATTTTATGCATGTGAATTCTGAGACAGGCGTATACATGCTCAGTCTGACACCGACAGGGCATGTGGAGCAAATATTCACACTCGGAGAGTCTCATTCTCTCTTTGTCCAGGCTCACCTCATGTTAATGAGCCATCATTTAGGGAATCTTATGCAAATTGTAAATATAATGTACTTGCTCTGAAGAAAATATCTAAGTTCTCAAGGATGCATAGAGACCATCCACATATGTGAAACTGGGACACTAGAGGAAATAGGACCCAGAAGGGGGTGGTAAAGGAAAATCACCTATCCAGGGAACCTCAGTAACATTTAGGATAGAAGAAAAGAAGTGTTTGTTAGAGAGATATGTCCAAGAAGGATGAGAATCCCAGAGAGAGGAGATTTGGGACTTTTCCTGGAAATGTAGGTAGGCAGTTTTTGAAATATGCCTAATCAGCAACCACAAAAAAGATGACTTTGGTTTGCTGTAACTGGATGCAGGAGTAAGATGTGAAAACTAGTTTCACTACAACACTAGTAGAAATGGGAACAGTGTCACCAAGGGAGGCATGTGGAGACAGAGGAGAGGATGTATTTGAGAGTCTGGGGAATAGACTGTGTGTGAGTTTCTAGCTTGGAAGGTTGTAGATGTTCTGTTTGTTGTGCTTTATTTGAGGAAGCTCTGGTTGGAGAGAGCTCAGTTAGAACTGGGAGGCAGTTCTATCAATTAAATGAGGGTTGTTAGCCTGGGCTGAGTTAGTAGTGGGGGTGAACAGCTTCTGTTTATCTACATGGAGACTGACAATGTGGATTTTCCAATTTGAATCATTAATGTGACATCTGATTTTTTCACATGCCTCTAATAACCTGGGTTCCTGCAAGTTGATCTTCTTGAGGCTGATGACCTTTGTACATTTGTCAAACTTACATTCACTACTATCCAAAGAGCCACAGGAAAGATAATGAATTGATATGATGTCTTCAGAACATAGTAGTCCAGGTCATGTCTGCCAGTGTCTGTGAACATTTTCAAGGTGTCATGCATGAGGAGTTGTGGGTTGTTTTTAGTGAGAGACACTGATAGACATGCGGTGCTTAGAATGGGCTACACTTTCTCAGCAAAAAACTATCTGATCTCAAATGTCAACAGTACCAAGCTGAGGCCTCTCAGTGAGACCACGCCAACCTTGGTCCCCTCATGTACCATACTGGGCCCATTTCTCTGGATTCACTCAGAAACTTCATAAACACAAGAGCAGTTGCCCAGTATCTGATCAGTACCAGCATCCTTGTATATAGCTGCAACTATGGAGAAGCTGTCAGTGTACTTCTTAAAACTTCCTGTAGAGACTGGTAACCATGTCACAGGCTGGACCACAAACTTTAGCATCCTTCACCAAGGTTCTTCCACCACAGTTTGGGAACATTACAAAACAACCCTTGACTTCTTGCCTCAGAGATAGTTCTAAATGAACTACCTCATCTCTTAATATTACTTTGCTGTCCACACTGATTAAACAGGTTATTATTTGTAAAGCATGTCAAACTTTGACTGCCAATGCCATACATTATAAAGAAAAAATACTTGGGGAGAAATCCACTTGACATCTGAGAATTTACCATGGTTTATATGCACTCGAGTCCCATTGGCACCTAATGTGAGCTTATCTTATGGTGCAAAAATGTTAGTCTCTTAGACCAGCAATGATACAGCTGAGGATTCTGAGCCATCTGCTGAACAATTCCCTTGTTTTCTTCTTTTGCCTTTGATTTATTTAACGTCAGTGAGACAATGCTGCCATTTGAAGAAAGGTTGAGTGAACACCACTGGAAATGTCAGATGCACAAATGACAAGCAAAGTGTGGAAAGTTCTCTAACATATGTTGCAGAGAGCTCACCAGCCCATGCGTTTGAGGCATAGCAGTGATATTTCCAGCATCCACAGACATTCTTCACACATGCAGTCAGTCTCAGCACTGAGCTGCCATCATGGGATGGACCACATCATGGGTCTAATGGTCGTGCACTGTTAAGTTTTACAATTAATGCTTTCAGCATAAGAAGTGGCATAGAAGTGACCTTTTCCATATTTCTATGTGTATAGAGTTATAATGATGAAATGGCTTTAAAGATTCTATAAATATAATACAGGTGCTTTCTTGAGGAAAATAATGAGTTAATTTGGGGTAAGATGTTTGAGAAAACAATGTCTGCACACAGAAAGGAATTAAAGTCTGACAGGATGATGTGTACAGCCGAAATCAGAGGAAAGGATCCTGTGACTATATGAAGGAAGTCCTTGGGACAGTGAGGAGGGAGGAGCTGCAGACCAAGGTTCAAGGTTTAGTCAGAAAGTTACACACAATGAATAGAAAGGATGCTGACTGAGTGAAAGAACTATATATGTCTTGGAAAGCAGTAGAGCTCAGAGGAGTCCAAGGCACTGCATGCAACATTTATGCCACGGTGTGTATTGTCTGTGGCACCTAGCATGTTAGTCTTGAAGGCAGGGGGAGGGCTCTTGAGTAGTGTTTCAGAAAGCAGTCATGAACCAAGAAGGTAAGAACATGTGCCATCTGATTAATGAGGAAGGTGATGAAATTCCTTAACACACACAAGAAGAACACACATGTATAATTTCACATAGTTTTTTTTAATCTTTGGAATGACAAAGATTGTCACTTAGATATCAGTGAGGCTTCTTAATTCTCTGTAATTTTAGTAATAGCTGATAAATACATGCATTGGCAGGAAGGAGAAATTTGATTTTTACAGGAATGATAGAATTTTCAAAATAATGGAATTCGTATCATTATAGAAATATGCATTATTTTATAATACATAATATTACATTATATGTTATATTAATTAATATTGTATTAATCATATTAATATTTCCCCATCTCTCTGTAATGGCATTCTGGCACTTTGTTCATTAAATATCTTCTATCATGTTTGAAGCTAGAACTTGAATATTATCTTCCTTGACAAAAGTCATGTAGTTCCTACTGCCAATGTTTGATTCTTTGACAGTAGAATTTCTCTCTTATTCTCACCATTTTCCAGATATTTATGTTTTTAGAGTATCTATGGTGGGTGATGTCCTTTGACACTCAACTTGAATTAATTAGGTCAGAGTTTAATAACTGCATTTTCCAAACAAATAATTGTAGTCCCAGCATGACCATGAGTTGCTTCACTTTTCCTACTAGTTTTAAATCAACAAAATATACATCACTGATCTTCAGACTTGAGCATTCAAAACCTCACCTGGGAACCTCAGTATTACTTACCATCTTGGCAGGACTCCACATCTGCTTCTCTCTACTCCTTTCTCAGGGATGCTGATTCATAAAGCCTAAGGTTGAGAAGAAAAAGCTACCAGGTTCAGTAGTAGACTGAACTCTGACTGCTAGTCTGGGATCCATCACTGAGAACTACAGAGGGGGTCTCCAGCCCTGGGAGCCTAAAAAGAGTCTAGGTACCCTTGCCTGTCTTAGGTTATGACTCTGCAAGGCACATCACAGATCTGTACCACACCTTATTTTTTGTAAGTCCAAGATTGTAATAGCACTTGTGCTACAGTATTATTATGGAGATAAATAAGATAACTTTATAAAGTGCTTGAAACACTGACTGGAAGTGGAGGAGAAAGATGTTTTTGTATGGAGAAGGAACATATGCATAATTCCTAAGCTATTCTAACAAATAAAAAGCATATTTACAACCTTGGTGAAAACTAAGCTGCTATCTGCTAATAATAGAAAGTTCAGGAAATATATGAAATAACAGATAAGATAATAAATGTCACACTAAATCTACCACATGGATGTAAAAATCTATAAGAACAGATGTATATTTATATCTATAGTTATTTCTAGTTATCAAATTTAGATTAATTTCACCGTAATGTCTTAATTGCTTTGAATTTTTCTTAAATTATTATTTTTGTACATTTTCATTTCCTTTTTTATGTTTATAATATGCATCATTTGAATCACCTTAAACTACTACATATATCATCTTTATCATTGTGACTCCCACTCTCCTCCAACTTCCCTGTTCTTCCTTTTCTAAAGCTCCTCCCCATCACAAATTGCAGTCTACCTCCTTGTTTCTTATCATGTTTTTTTCTTAAATTATGCTTTTAAAATTATTTATTGTTTTGTTTTGTTTGAGACAGGATCTCGCTTTGTAGTTCAGGCTGGCCCTGAGCTCACTATGTAGCTCAGGTGAACCTTGGACTCACAGCAACCCTCTTCTGCCTCCCAAGTGCTGGGATTACAGGTCTGAGCCACCACACCTAGCATTATGATATGTGGTTCTGATTGCTGATGGATGTGAGTCACCACACCTAGCATTGTTGTGTGTGGTTCCTGGGGACCGAACCTGGGCCCTTGTGCTTGTAAGGCAGGAGTCAGAACCACTGAGCTAAATCCCTGGTCCCAATCATTTCTTTCTTTTTTTATCATTGCTGAGTATCAAACTTGGGCTCTTGTGCTGCTATGGTAGATGCAGTACCACTTGAGCTAAATCCTCGACCCACTTTAAATTATTTCTATTTTCAATTTCTCATATAAGAGAAACCATTCATGATTTAGTTTTATGTGTCTAACTTGTTTCCCTTAGTACTAAGTTCTCCAGTCCTTCCATTTTTCCATATATGACTCAAATTTATTTTTTTGGAGCCACATAGTACGTTATTATGTATATATACCAGGTTTTCTTTATCCACTCATCTGCTGAGGAATCTATAGATCATTTCTATGGTTTAGCTATGAATTGTGCTACTCTAAACACATGTATGTATCACTGTAACTCTGTTGGTACCTTCTTTTCAGTGAGATGCCCAGAAGGACACCTGATCCAGTGAGATTTCTAGTTTTAAGAATTTCCATAGTGATTTCCATGTTGGTTGTACTAGTTTACATATTCACCAACAAAGTAGAAGGGGTCCCCACTTCTTACAAATTCTCTAGCATTATTATTATTCTTTTGCTCAGAATTTTTAATGATAGACATTCTTTCTGGAGTAAGATGGAATCTCAGTACTGTTTTGATTTGCCTTTCTCTAGTGGGAAAGATGCTCAGTCTTTTTTTTTTTTAATTATCTTTATTGGTACATTAAATATACACATCATGATTGCACTCCATAATGGGGATTTGTACCAGTATAAGACACAACTTAATTCTCATTTTTTCCCATAGCCCCACCCACCCTACCACACCCCCATATATATAAAATTTGTTTCCTTACTTAGTCTTTTGGTCATACATTTATTGGCTAATTGATCTCATTTTTGAGAAGTGTCTGTTCATTGAAAGGGCCCATTTTATTTATTTTTTTATTCAAGGAGGGTCTAATTTTTCTATAATCCACATGGCCTCAAGACAGAAAGTTGCTGAATCTGTACCATATGCTTACAATTTAAATACAACATTTTATTCAGAGAAGCTATATTTAAGTATCTGAAGTACTTGTAAGTTTTATTATTGGATCTGGATGTGAAAAGATAATTATCAGTCAAAACCTGGCCTTAGGAAACTTGTGCAAACTGCTAAAACACAGCCTGGAATAGAATTAACTGAGAACTGGAATAGGTAATTGTCCAATAGGTAATGAGTTTTCTGTGTCAAGGACAGGTGCAGAAACGACAGGGACCTGTTGACATGATACAAGCCTCTTTCAAAACAAATCACAGTTCTGTGTATATCTGGATTTCGTAGAAATAGCAAGTAGAAGAAGGTGAACAGCTCTGTTCTCATCATGTTGCTCAGATGGGAGATGACAAAATGTTCTCCCTGAAGAAATGGAACGGAGTAGTCTTGCAGCACTGGAATGTAGTGCTCTACATCTGTGCCATTGGCAGTCCAGGTGGTGCATGGCTGAAAACAAACAAGAGGACTGGGGAGGACGCCATCCTTCCTTCTCCAACTGCCACAAGTTTGCAGGTGAAGAAGCACAGCGGCTGCTCTCTCTGCCCCAGGACCGAATGGTGCTGAGAACCCGCAGGATGCTGGTGGCTTCCTCAGCATGGCTGTTCCCAGCCTCAGCAGATCTTACTGTCAAATGCCCAATGAAGGCTGAAGCAATCCAGGGAATCCCCTCTTCAAACAAAGGTGATGGGTCCACAGTCCTGTAGGACTTGTCAGTGTTGGCTCCATTTGCAAAAAATCATCTACACTTAAGGAGATAATTTATTACACATGATCTTTTCTACCTCTGTGCTGTGTGTCACACAAACACATGCATAGAAGTGCTATGTAAGGGAGAGAGGTCCAAGTCAAAGGACCTTTATAATTCATCTATCAATATATAAGGGGTTGCAGAACCACTGTGATTTACATAATTTTCTGCATGCTTTTGGTTGATCAGATAAAAAAGAAAAATTATCATATAATATAGAATTAAATATAGTTTAGCCACCCCCCCAAAAAATTCTAGGTGGCAAAGACAAAGTCATTAATAATATCACTGTATTAAAGCAACATTTTGGTAAAAAAAGGGAAAAAAAAGAAAACAAAGCTTATGTATATAAGGGATGAAGGCTCTAGCATGGGTAAGGGAATGGGAAAAATGAGAATTACATTGTTTCATATGCTAGTACAAATTCTCAGTGTTGAGTATGAATATAATGTGTATATAAAATATATCAATAAAGATTTAAAAAACAATGAAAATAAGAGAACATCATTTTACCTCACTTGATATTCAGAAAGATTTGTGTCATCCATTTTATATTTTTTTGTGATGATCAAACACATATATCAGGTTTGAGCAACTAGGCTATAGTAATGAAAGTTTTCTACTGGGTATCTGTGGGTTGATTACCCCTAAGCCAGGTAAGTGGCCATTCAATGAATAGTTATAGAGGAAACATTCATTTCACAATCCTCATCTCCTTTTCAATCTTTTCTGGAAATATCTGTCAAGAGCTGTTTAATATGGCTGTTAAGTCATCTGTCTACTCTAGAAGGCTGATAAACTTATCTGTAAAATGGGCAGATTCCCCTGTATTAATTGCTATTTTAATAACTACATATAATGAATGTGAAACCACCATGAGAATGTATGCATTGTTCTTGCATCCTCTTTTCTACCTTTTAATGTTCACTTTACTGAGCCGAAGCGACAAAGTGAACAAGTGAACAAAAGGTTCAGGCCAGAATTTCGAGGCCTCCATTCTCCTCCTGACTCTGCCACCAGGCCAGGTGTGACTCTGGCACATTCCCATCGCTTGTCAACTTTCACTCTACTGTTTGGGTTATGTATTATGTTTTCATTGCATTCTACTCACACTCCAACGTGTGTGTTCTGTGACAGCAGACAGGTTCCTCTGACAACTGGAGATGATGTTTCCTGAGAAGGAGGGAGGGTCTTCTGCCGGTGCCCCAGTTCACGTGGATGCTGGCACCTAACCTTCCTCTGCCCCACTGCCCACTGCTGCCTGTCCTGTAGTTGTGGACTCCAGATGGAGTGGCTCACATCTTTCTTAGCCATCCAGTGGAGTCTCATATCTTTTGCAGTGAGATTCTCTCAATCTAAGGTAGGCACCATGCTCTAGAGTATCTTATAGTCACTCTCATTTATTATGCTTTTGTAATTATTGATGCAAGTCACTGTGAAGTTTCTGTCATCTCCTTAGATGTGGATTGTTATATCCTCAAACCTAAATTACGTTATCTGGAACTAGAAACTATATCAAATCCATTAAAAATTTGCTGACTGTCATCTCCTATGACATTTTACCTTATTAGAGCATACATTGAGTTTTTTAAAAAGTACAGTACACTAACATATACAGTGCTTAATATCTGGACTTTTTATAAAACAAGGAGAAATGGACATTACTTCATATACTTTCTGGGAAGTACTCTAGGGATATGATTTTTAATAAGACTTGAGTTTATTGAACACCATATGCAATAGTAAAACATTTTTGTTCCTTACAGCAAAATGTATTGTGTTTGGAATACTCCAGAAAATGAACATCTGGCATTAATAACTCTGCAATATTAAAACAGCCAACAGATTACAGTCCAGTGTACAGTGGGCTTAAAATAAAATATATTTTGAATGAACAACTCGAGACTCAAACAGGATTAATCCTCCACAATACGAATCCTGATGGAAATCAGGCTGCATAATTCAGTGTCTGTGAACAGCAGGCAGCATCAGTCTTTTCATACTTAGACATATTAATTGATTATAATTTATGTGAATACATTTTATTTTAGATTTGTTTCGGATACCCTAACAGCTTTGACTTTGTGACCAGGAGGAATTCATATTACCAGGTTTAAAAACTTGTCTTATTTCAGTCAAGATAAAATATAAGAAATAATATTAAAAGGATGGCTTACACACAAGAATCTTCTTTAAGAACTCAGGAAGTAGTGAAGGCCAAGATCGTAGAAGAGTAGGTATTGTCTGGCAAGGGCTGTGTGCTCATTGTAACCTCACAGAGTGCCTTGAGGCAAGGCTGTCCTCCGGGGTCTCTTTTATAAGCGCACTAATTCTTCGGCCTCCACCCTCAAGAACTGACCAACTCCCACACACCCCACCTAATTCTACCCCATTGATGATTAAGTTTCCAATATATGAGTTTTAAAGGATGCAAACATTCTGGTCACAGGGGTCCTATTTAAGAGAAAATAAATCCATGTGTTTAGGACCTACTCTGAGGTTTTCACCTTGAAGAGCTTTCTCTCTTTGTCCCTATCAGTGTGTACAATCCTCAAAATAATTATATATCACTTCCTTCCTTCATCCAATAGATATGTTGGTCATATATATCCAAGCGTCCCTGAGTAAGTGCCTTTTTGAATAATAGGATTTGCTTAGTATCCTTGGATTTCATCCTTTCCATTGAATGAGGCAGGTAGGGAACGAGTAGGGAGTACGCGAGTATTCACAACTTGGGTAAAATGAGACATAAGGCACACTGATGGGCAAGATGATGTCACAAAGTCCTTGGTCTTCCATGGTGCACCGGGACTATGGATAGACACTAAAAAGATGTAGTTCAGGGAAAGGGTAACTGAATGAATCCCAAATGACATCCACAATAGGCAGTAAGAACTAGATGACTCAGTTTTAAAATTCAAACTTAGTCTTAAGAATACTGTAGAAATAACCACTGGTATTGAAAGACAGAAACTACTGGAACTGTTTTGAAAAGGAGTAAATTGAAGAGGGGTCCAGAATAATGACATTATCACCTGTGGCCGTTTCTAGTTCATGTGCCCAGGCCTGGAGACCAGAAGTCAGTCATCAATTTTGTAAAGAGACAAACAGTAGAAAAAGGCGGTCAAAAACAAATAATTCGATATGAGGGTCAATTTGACTTGTTTTCTTGGCTGGACTAAGGATTGTTCAGACAGCAAAAACATTATGGTGGGATTCCTGAGTTCATATTCAGAATAGATCCACTCTAAAATCAGTTCATACAGTGAGGAGTTTCACCTCATTATTGTAGGGAGCATTCTCTAACTTGCTGAAGATCTGAACAGAGCAGAAAGCAGAAGAAAGGGTAATTTACAGTCTCTGCTTCAGCTGGAACATTTTACTTCTTCTGCCCTTGAAATCTGTGTTCATAGGTCTTGGGCTTTCAAACTCAAGCTTAAGATTTCTGCTGTTTTGGTTCTCCAGGGTACAGATGACAGCTCATGGGAAATCTCAGGATCCATGATCACAGAAGCTAATTCTTATAATGAATTAAAAAATAAATCTGTGTAATAGATATAGCACATATGTGCTAATGTATATATGACAGTATTTATACAAATATGTTCCCTGCTATATGTGGTTACCTACCAAAAATTTTGCTGTAAACTGAAAATTTTATCATCATTTATAAATGCATTTAATATTACTGTATGTCACAGAAACACCACACATGCTCTCTTCATCCTGTGGTTGGCTCATATGAGTCACCGGTGCTGCCAGACATAAAGAGGGAATATTGTGTCACATATCACTAGCCCAGAAAAAGATAAAAGTTCAGAGTCCAGTTTCTAGTCAATGTGCAGGGACCATCATGTATGTGTATCCTGTTTGTTCTCTTTCTCTGGGAGTTTCTGAATAATACAAAGGATATCTATATCACTGTCACATGACTATTACATAATTTTCTACAATCTTTATAATTCTGGATACTAGATTTCTTATATTGAGATATCAGCAGCACCAAACTTTCAGCATCTGCCCAATTTTCACATGACTTTTTCTCTGAATATCTGTGTTTTCTCTTTTTATGTATCTTATAAAAATATCACTGGCCTAATACTAACTGGTCTTTTCCTCAGATGCTGGATTGTATTAGCAAAGACCTTCATTCCAAATAAAGTCACAGTCTTAGATTCTGGGTGAATAAACATTTTCAGCCTGCTCATGGTACAACACTGTGCAATGTTTCAAAAGTGTGAAAAATAAATCAGATGTGAAATAAAAATGATCAAAACTCCAACCTGGAGGTACCTGAGCAATTTATGAATACATTAAGGAACCACAAACTCAGTATTACTGGAGGAGTTTGGGACAGAACACATTCTTTAAGAAAAAATTCAGAAGACCTTGTATGGGCCACAGAACTAAGCCACAAACTAGGATGTAAGTGTACATGGCTGACTCAAAATACTTACAAGACAGTGAGATGTTTTTAGACACAATACTAGATGCTAACAAATTAATACTGAAGGTCTTAACAGAGCAGAAAGCAGAAGAAAGGGTAATGGAAGAGAATTTGTATTTCCCCACAGTTTTTAGAGGCTTCAGTCTGCTGTTGGCTGGCACTAAGTTAGGATGACATGATAAAGGGGTACAGCAGAGGAGACATAACTCATGGAACAGAAGCAGGAAACAATGATAGAGGAAGTAGAAAGGGGATAGACCTTGCTAGGTCACTGGCCCAGCGACCCATCTCCTCTAACCAGAATTCAACTCCCAAAATCACATTTAGCAATGAAGACGTCAGTGACCTTTGATCACAGCCTCATTTTTCAGTCACTTCCAAAAGCCCTACATATGATTGCATGAGGCTTTGGAGGGACATCTAGATATAAACCATAACAGTAAGCAAAGACAGGAAGGAATTCAATATTAAAAGTTATCAGATGTTGAACAACACATGTAAGTAGAGCACAACTCCATTAAAACATCTTTTGCCAACCTTCACACTGGCAAAGTGGACTCTGAGAACAGAGGATATCCCACAGACAGAGATTCTGAGGCTGTGCACTGGAAGCTGAGGCATGGTGTGTCACCGTGGTAATGACAACAGGCTATGAACAGGTTACCAACAACATCTAAACTGGCTAATAACACTTCTTCATGAATGAGTACTTATCACCTTTATCTGCTATTAATAAAGTCTGAATGATAAGAATATTCAGAAACTCTTAGAAATACAATGCATTTGCAAAATGCATTAAACATAGTAGGAGCTCAATAAATGTTTGTTTATTTTCTTTCTACTCTTTCTCATTATCTATAATATAATTGTTTACATGCCATTTTCCCTAGTGGCTTGGGATTTGGGTGTATGATATGCAGTAGTGGGACAATACTGTCCACTGCATAGCAGATCTATAGCGAGTCTAACTCAGCTAAGTCTAACTTCTACCCTCACTACCTTGCTTAATGTAATGTGTGTAAAAGGAAGGCCAATGAAAACCAGGAATGTAGGCAATTGCGATGGAAATTGAGTGGTCGCTTGTTAAGTGCATATTATTTAGCCTAAGGAACATCTTCTTTGAGACTCTGGACAAAGTTTAATTTCTATCCAAGACCTCATTGGGTGAAGTCTGGCCTGCAACTTCCTCTCTAGCACGTCCAACACCACATGCAAAGATCTGCAGCCTCAGTGTGCTGGGCTCCAAAAGGAATTTCTAATACTCAGATAAGCCACATTGAGGGTGAAAATATTTTTAGTGTCATTAGGGTAAATGAGGTGGGTAATGGAAGTGCAGATTATAGCAACTCCATAATTTATTTCACACTCTTCCATCAGGGTAGTTTTTTACAAACAGCTAGCATCGTTAATTGAAATGTAAATGAATGATAAATTATGAGAAATGTATTATGAAAAGTAAAACATGGCCCAAATAAAAGATCAGAAATGCAAGATTTTATGAAGTTGAGAAAATGAATCTGAAATGTTAATTGCTTGGCAGGAAATAGCTCGCACAGCCACCACGAGGATGGGAGAGGAGGGAGGAAAGTCATTTCCCCCCTACTGCTTGAGAAGTGTCAGTGGTCTTTATCTTCTGCTCTGAACAAATTGTACATGTGGCCAGAGCCTGCCAACTTTCCCCAGTGGAAAAGAAAAGACAGCAGATAAAGGAAAAACCTTGGAATGAGGAAGCTGGTATAGATACAGCCAAGGTGACTCGGACACAGTGTCCCTTTTTATATCTTGGTCCTTGGTATGGTTGAAAATAATTTAAAAGCAGAAGCCAACATATTTAGAACCTTCTGAGCCTGCTTTATTTTTTCATCCAAGGATATGAACATTGTCTTTGTCCAAAGCTGAGTTAGAGAAAAGTAGTCAGGATATTTAAAAGATGAAACATTGGAGCTGCTTCCTCCAATTCCATTTTATTTCTTCATAATATAGGGCCATATACATAAAGAAGAGATGGACCCTGTGTCACATAGGGAACCATTTTGTTCCCTTGGGGATCCTGTGAGTAGTAGCATGCTTTGAGAGGGTGGTATATCAATTACCTAATACTGCCACACAAGACTGCTATACATTGAATGGCTGAACATGACAAAAACACATCTTCAAATGATATGTACAAGTTTGCAGAGGTTAGCTGTCCCCTGTGAGCCTGAAAGGGTAAGGGGTGAATGAGCCAGGTCTCCTCCCGATGAGCCTGGAGGACAGTTTCCTTTCCCCTTGTCCCCTCCAGAAACTCCCTTCATTCTGCTTTCTCCAGTCAATCTCACATTGTCTGCTTGTTCCTTCTGATCTCTTCGTCTCACTCTTGTGTGGATTACTGTTATTCCGTTGTGTCACTTGAACATCAAGGATTCTATGGGATCTCAAGCTCTTCCACTTATTCAGAGCTGCAGAGTTACCCTAACCACACATAAAAATATATTTGCAAGTTCTCCAGACTCTTGTCAGGGATTAACTGAGTCCATCACAGACTATTATTTAAATGTTAATCACCAGTGGGACTGATAGCCAAGGAAATCATGAATTACCAGTGTTTGTTGAACTGGATTGTCTGAGGCATAGTAGAAGGACAGGGACGTCAATCCTGGAAATGGCCATTCTAAGTTCTTTACCTGGAAGGATTTCTGCTAAGGTAGTAAATGAGCAAAAAGTTTCAAAGCAGAGTTCACTTATTGACTCATTTAACTCCTGATTATCAAGACCAGATATCTTCAGAGCTATTTATAGTACATGCTTAAAGATACAAAGATGGTGCAGAATTGTCTCTACCTCAGGGAAGCATGGAATCAAAGCAGAGGTAAGAGCTTTAATAAGTATCTTCAGTGTCACATGACAAGAATTACTAAAAACAAAATCTTTGCAAAGGACAGTAGGGCCAGAAGAAGGACACAAACCACAGCTATACTAAGGGAATGCGGGCTGAAGAGGCAGAAGTTAAGAAGACAAATGGATGTCATCTTAGTGGAAATGTAAACTTCCTAGCCAGCCATAAAAGGAAAGCATGCCAAAAGTTTTATGCTTTTTATTCCACAGATTTATTTGTAAAATTTTCTGAAACCTCTTACTAACTTTGGAAACATTTCAAAGGATACACGAATCATCCTGTCAGAACTATCCAATAGAGAAAGGACTGACAACATAAATGGGGTCAAAAATGAGTAGCAAATGCAGCCTGGATTGTTCGGCAAATGAGTCATTGTTTTGTGCATCACACTGTCTTGGCCCTTCTCATGGAGTAATGAAATTGCAGTCTACATGATTCAAGGTCAATTAATTGATTTTTACTGATATCCTGGCAAATGAGAGAGCCTCTCAGGTAAAAATAAGACAGTTTTACTGGCAAATGGTTTTGTTTGAATGTAGCTTTTGTTACTCACTGACCGTATGATATTGAATATGTTGCTTCACTTCTCTACTTCCATATTTTCCATTTTAAAGTGGCAATATTTGAAGGGGAACTTAATTAATTTCCTGGAACACGGTTCCAAAAAGTACCAGGTACTGTTGTTATAATAAGTGCTTGCTTTGAAACAGGGCACCACAAACCAAACAGAGACTGAAGAGCATTAGCCAGTGTCAGATTTCTGCAACAACCTGGATAAAACTTAGTAAGCATGGAGATGTCTTTTCCAGTGGAGAGAAAAGTAGAGCGGGGTATCTAAGAAAGCATCAAATGATGTTTCTTTCTTTTTTCTTTTTAATAAGTTGAATTTATTGGTACATTATAGAAATGCATTATGATCATATTCCTTACTGAGAATTTGTACTTGTACATGATATATAGATTTTTATTTTTCCCATTTCCCTGTCCTCCCTACAACCCCCCATATTCCTATACATATAAGCTTTATTTTTTTTTCTTTTTACCATCAAATTTTTTGTTTTCTCTTATCCCTGCCCAGTTATCATTTCCCTTTAAGCATTTTTTCCTAGTTTACAATACCTATCCAACATTCTGAACCTCATTTACACTTTGTTTATTGTACAAGTGAAATGATATGGTATTTATATAGTCATGCCCTGTTTATTTCACTTAAGAGTATGGCCTCAAGGTCCAGCCATTTAGCTATAAATATAGCTATAAGCTTCTCTAATGTATTATTTGTATGGCTGAGTCATACTCTACATCTTCCTTGTACAATCTCCAGTTGATGGGCATATGGGCTATTGCCAAGATTTAGCTATTACAAATGGTATTGCTACAAACATGAGTTCACATCGCTGTAACATGATGCTTTTAATTCTTTTGCATACATAACTAGGAAGGAGCTAAGAGGGTCAAATGGGGTCTCCAATGTTTGTTCAATGAGGAATCTCCATACTGAATTAAAAAGTGTTTGCACTAGTCTATGTTCTCACCAACAGTGGAGAAGGGATCTTTTCTCCCCACAGCCCTGCCAACATTTGCTACTGTTTGATTCCTTGATAGCAACCATTCTTCCTGGGGTGAGATAGAATCTTGGAGTTCTTTTCATCTGCATTTCGCAAATGACCAGTGATGTGGAACATTTTTTTTTCATGTTTCTAACCCTAAGTCAAATATCCTTAAATAACCCAGAAGTGGGACTGCCACACAGGCTTTGTCTGTTGTGTTTTTGTAGTCTTCTACCCTACTTTGCTTGTCTGTGATGCTCCTGTTTCATCTTAACATAACTGAGTCTTTCTGTTCTCTCATTCCTACTTCAGGTTTTATATATTCCTTTGCTTTATTTATGGAATTTCAGAAAAAAAAATGTAGTAGTTTTGGCAGTATGGCTATTTTGACAATATTGTTTCTGTCTACACAGGAACAAGGGAGTCTTTTCATTTTCTGATAGATTCTTTAATCTCCTTTTTCAGAGTTCTGTAGTTTCCAGATAAGAGATCTTTCAACTCTTTTGTTATATTGATTCATAAATATTTCATTTTGGGGGTACTATTATGAAAGTATTTATTTCCTCTATTTATCTATTGTTTGTATATAGGAAAGCTGTCAATTTTGGGGTGTTCACCTTTTCCCCAGATACTTTATTGAACCTGGCAATTAAGTCAAGCTGTATTTTGTCTGAGTTTTTGGGATCTTCTATATAAAGAATCATACCATCAGAAAATAGTGACAGCTTAACTCCTTATTTTTCTATCTTTATTTCTTGTTTGATAATTTATATTTTAAAGTATCAATTTTTTTAACTTTGAAAAGGAAACCTGAAATTTCATACTTTGCATAGTTAAGGAATTATATGAGAATTGCTACTTATATGTAGTGTCAGTTTT
The DNA here is from genome assembly GCA_004026965.1 of Petromus typicus. NCBI lineage: Eukaryota > Metazoa > Chordata > Mammalia > Rodentia > Petromuridae > Petromus > Petromus typicus. The sequence continues at coordinate 44,654 of PVIR01010319.1, forward strand.
ACTGAAAACAGAATAGTAATGAATAAACAGAAACTGAGATTCTCATTTCTGTAGATATCAGTTTTACATGGTAATAAATATTTATGGTATTGAAAGTATAAATTTATTTAATTTAGCAGGATCTTACAATGTATGCTATATAAATAAATGAAATTAATCTATCCATTTAGTTATTAATATATCTATAAAGGAAATGATAAATGTACTTGAAATCCAGCTTTGATAATAGAAAGACATTAATTAGTAGAATATGTTGCAATGAGTGAGGGCATAATAGCCTGTCTTTTTGTTATTATCATTCTTAATGTTGTTGCTGTTTGCTGGAGCTGGAATTGAACTGAGAGCCTCACACCAACTACAGACAGTCTACCCCTGAGCTCTCTCAGCTTCCCATTGCCCATCCTAAGGAGCCAGTTGGTAAACTACCTCATACAAATATATCTAAGTAAGAACATTGAATTTTCTCCTAGTTAGCTTAAAATGTTTCAGATGTTAGACAGAAAATCAATATTTTTTTTCTATATGATATTTTGGCTTTTACAACATTTTGCCTAAAGAAAACATTTTTTGAATTTGAAGGTACATTTATGCTACATCTGAAGACCCAAACCAGCCCAGAGGCCCCAGTCAGAGCCTCCAAGATTTACACTTCTCACACAGCCAATGAGTACAGGACATTACTTTCCTAGGGCTGGTAGGAAAGTTCCCTACATGTGTGTGGATAAATGTCAATTCAGCACAATCCAACACTCTGCACAATAGCATTAATGGCTGACCTTCCTTAGAGCCCCACACTCCAATTACAAGTAAGTCAGTCAGTTTCAGGAGACAATAAAATATATTATTATCAAAATATTTTCTTCATGCATCCCTACTAACTACATACACAAAGTAGTGTCATAGAGAAGCAAGCAAGTAAGATTTAATAAAATGTTCATTACACAGATGTATATAGATACATTTTGCATCTGTGTATTTGTAAGTCTTTATTCAATTATCAATCCATCTTCCTAGGTGGGTACTATCTACAGAATTCAAAGAACTAGTTATACATTAGTGAAAATTTTTGAACATCCTATACATTTCTGAATTTGAAGAAAATCTTGATGTATACTATGTTGTAAAGATATAGTGTTAGCAAGACAACTGTGCTTGTGATCGATTAATTTAATTGTTCAGTCACTTGAACCACTTTGATCAGCCTCGAGTCTTTTAGGGGATTAGTAAAGAACACTTCCCATTGTGGTTGGGTGGGTGATAGAGCTGTGACTTCTGGATTTTTATATTTGGTCCCTTGCTCATTTCTCACTAGCATCATTCACATGCTTTAGTTCTGGCCACCTTTAAATAAGCAGCTTTGCTCCACCAATTCTTATGTCGTGATGTCTTGTCTTGGAGCCAGCTGACCATGGACTCGACTGACCACAGACCTGAACCTGTGAATGAGATTAAACTTCTCCTGCTGAAGGTTCTGGATATTAATTATTGTGTCCAATGAGCAAATTCACTACACAAGCACAGAGGTAGCTCAGGGGAAACTATACTGTATGCTTTTCTAGGTGACCTGTCTGCCCAGGGGTTCCATGAATATCACAGTAGTAATGAAAGGTTGAGAATTTCAATACCAAGATTAGATTCTGCTATTGAATGTCACAAACAGGGAGCAGCAGAAATTAGACTTTTTTTGCAAAATTCTCAAGCTGAACATAATTCAGCAAGTGAATAGCAGTCTCAATTTCTTGGTTATATTTAGAATATCTTAAATCCTACATGATTATGAGCTTTGAACTTATCTGTCTCACCACATTCTTGAATGAGTAAGAAAAATGTTTGCAGAAATTTTTTGAGATTGTAGAATTTTCAATTCTTATCTCTACAAATTGATTCCCATGGATTGGAGATTGTCGATAGTTGGTATTATAGCAAGGTGATTATATCAAATAGTTGACTCTCCCTGAGACAGTTTCTTCACCTTTTATGTGAGACATTACATACCTTGGTTGTAAGGTGTTTTCAAGTAGCAAATATGATAATGTATATGGTGGTTTGTTTCAGCATGTTACAGTGCCATCTGTCTATACTGTGTTGCCACTGTCATGCAGACCAGAGTAAGGATCACATAGTAGCTTGAGCATACATGTTTTCTGGATGCACATGATTGTATGGTAAAAGTATGGGCTGGGCTCTGTTAGGGAGAAGGTCTTCTTCTGGCTGAAGTCATCCATTAGCTGAGTAGCATTGTTGAAGGCAGCCTCTTTTGATAGATCTGCCTTTTGCTGTTGATTGTTCCCTGTTGTTTCTCTCATCCTTCAGCCAATCAGTTTGAGCTGAAATAAGTGCTGTCAGGCAACAAGACAGTGTGAGGGGATATTGCAAGACGTAGTGTGGAAGTCAAGGCTAATGGAAACCCAAATATGGCAATTTGCTAATTGGTCAAAAGCATTCATAAAGGTAGCCAGAATCAAGAAGTGGAAAGTAGTCTTTATATCTCGAGAAGAGCAGGGGTCACACTGCAGAAGGTATGTTCCTAGGGATAGAAAATATGCGTCCTTTATTTAGCCATTTCAGTGATTTCAATTAAATGCTTCTCCACGATGAGATGAAACCATGTAAGCAGTTGATCATTAGCAATAAGATCAACTCCTGTTGATCTTACAAAGATCAGTGATTTACAAAGTACTATGATTAAACATTATTTTACAGTCTGGTCTTCTTATTTGTTGGTTGGTTTTGGTTTATAGTAGGACAGGGTCTTACTATGTAGTTCCAGCTGGCCTTGAACTCCTGGTGATCCTCCTGATTCAGCCTTCTGGATGCTGGGATTACAGGCCAGTGCCACCACACCTGGATCATTACTATACAGACTGAATAAAATATTGAAAAAAGTTCCCAGGACACAATGCTGGGAACTGATCCATCTGGATGAGAACAAAGTTTACAATAGGTGGCCCGGATAAAACACTTGGTCTCCTTCAGACATAATTCTAAGATTTATGAGATTTACACTGTAGTTTCCAGAACCACTCTGCTAAGTAGTTATGGTAACTTATTTTAATTTAACTGGAGGAAGAAATGAGGCAAAAAGTCACATATCCTATGAATGATAAACCTAAGGTTTGTTCTAGGATAATTTGACTTTAGAGTAATGTCTTAAGCATTTTCTACCAACTCTGTAGTACTGTTAAGGAGGCAAAGGGCTGTGTCCTGCTGCTGTCAAACTGCTGGATATAAAGAGGCCAGGCATGAAGATGTGGCACTTAGAGAAGGAGGAGAGATGTAAAAACACAAAGACAGACACTGCAAGATAGAATGTAGTTAGGGCTAGAAGGACCTATGATACCACATGGAAGATGTGCATCATTGTGGCTCAGCCCTGAGATGCTTTCTTTTTCTTCCTTTCTTTTCTTTTTGAGACAGGGCCTTTTGTAGTTCACACTGGCCCAGAGCTCAGCCTTGAACTCACAGCAATCCTACTGCTTCAGCTTCCCAAGTAATGGGATCACAAGCATGAGCCACCATGCCCAGCACTGTGATATGTTGTACTGATTGCTGATAGGTGTGAGTCTCCATGCCGTCATTGTTGTATGTGGTTACCAGGGATTAAACCTGGGCCCTTGCACTTGCAGGCAGGTGCCAGAACCACTGAGGTAAAACCCCGGCCCCTCCCTTTCTTTTTTAAGCATGAAAAAAGAAAGATTCCTATTAAGTCAAAATGGTGACTTTCCAGGGTCCTTTATATATTTGTCACTTGGTCTTGTGCTGTGGACACTGTAGCAGCTACATCACCTTTTGTACCAGAGGTTAATGGAACTAGGTGTGGTTGTGACACACTGTTGCTATATTTGTACCTTTGAGTTATCTTGATATTTTATCTTGAAAAAGTTATGTTATTTAAAGCTATTTTTCCCCTCACCATAGTAAAAATGTTATTGAGACCCTGGTTAAGTCATGCTTAATTTATCTCATTCACAAATCAGTTTTTTTTGATAAATTATTCAAGTCAGAATTTAACATTTAGAAGATTTAACATTTAGAAAAACTTCATGAGTAATGATTTGGAAATAGTATTGAAATATCAATTAAATATCTAAGTACATCTATTTTATAGATTTTAAAAAGTCAATTAGTGATGACATGAAAACAACAAAAATATGCCATTCTGAGTACCTAGAATCTTAGCCAGAGTGTGACCTATATCCAGCATTAGAAAGTCATTGAAAGAAACTCCTTCATTTTTTTTTAAAGATCCAATTTCTCGGGGAGAAAGATATCTATATATCTATATATCTATATATCATATATCTATATCTATCTATCTATATCTATCTATCTATCTATCTATATATATATATAGATAGATAGATAAATGGGGCCTTCTGTGTAAAGCACCTGGTCTATGTATTAAGAACCCAAAACAACAAAAAGTAAATTATAGTTTCGGTTTCACTTTTTGCATTTGCTGATGATAAAACCTTCATCAAATCATCTCTGAAGCAGAGGGACACAGATATATATATAATATATGTATATATTAGTGTGAATCTGGCCTAGTTTGAAAGTACTGAAAACTGCAAAAGTAATTTCAAGTCCATCTGCAGTCTAGCCTTCTTGTGCAGTAAAGCTTGCTCACCAGAACGTCCCCTTCCTGGAACCCCCAAGCAGAGATTTGCTTCACTTTCTCTTTTCCTAACATGAGACCACCAATGTAAAGATGGTCAGGTGGGGGAGGGGAGAACACTGCCTAGCCACAGTGATCAGATTGTCTCCGTTTGATGATCTTGCACAGAAAAACTCTTTTTAGACACTTTATATGCTTCACCAAAGCCCTCTTTGAGACAGAAAGTAGTGAATTATCTGTCCTGGTGAAAGGTTGAGCAAAACAGGAAGACCTGGAGAGTGATCATCAGGCTAGTCACTGATCAGCCCAGAGACAGGTGCGCACTAAAGAAGCTCCAGCCTCGCACCTGGTCAGCCTCTTCCAAGTGACGTTCTGCCCACTCGTGTGAGCATGTGAGACCTGGTGGCACTCGACGTCCGGATATAATTAGGTGCAGCTGCTCAGCCTTGGGGTGGCACAGCTGCACCTTAGTAACGAGATGTGGGAGGGTGAGTCTAGGAGGCTGCGGGGTGGGGAGTGAGGTGTGTATAGTAGGAAGGGCGCGGGGAAGGTAGGAGTGTCCGACAGAGGCTGGGGCTCACTCCACCGACCCCGCAGGTTCTTCACGTTCGAGAAGCCATCTAGCAGTTGTATTCCGAAATAATTTTCCCATATCTTCGTTAAGTGTTTTGCATATTTTGGCGCTTAAACTGATGTCCACGTGTTCTCACTTCTCTCATATTTTCTATTCTATCAGATGTTCATCTTTATACGTTCCATTACAGATAGATTACTCTATCCTATATATGCATAAATTCAATATATGTTGTAAATAAAATATGCTATATATATATATATTGAAGGATTTAAATATATATTGAGGATTTAAACATCCTCAGCCTCAGAGTCTCCATTTATACTTCTGGAAGCCAGAGACTAATAATATTTTGCATTGTTTACAAGATTTTTAAAATATATATACAAAACTTGTCATATTAAATATTGTTTAACCATGATGCATTTTTTTGAACAAAAAAGAAGAGA
>PVIR01010320.1:0-50416 GCA_004026965.1 Petromus typicus
CCCACTAAAGGATACTACCCATATGAACCAAAAATATGAAAAGCCAAGTTTCAAGATCAAAAAAGTCTACCTAGTAAAACATACTGCCTAAAGAAATTAACCTAGAGAGTAACAACAAATTAAAACTGCAACAGCACTTTTTCCCTATAAAATTGGCAGATTTTTGTAATTATAATGACTAATGTTGGTCAAAGTGCAATAAAATAGGCACTGTAATGTTTTTAAAAAGTTATCCAGCCCTAGAAGCCAATAAATGTTCACGACAAAATACTCAATAATTTTATTTCTAAGTAATGATTCCTAAAGAAGCAAGCCAAGGGTGGAGAATTTGGTGTGCATAATGATTATCATCACATCATTTACAGAGAAAATGGTATAAATTATATACATTATAAAATATTAGACAGTAATAAAATGAATAGTAAAAAATAATAAGACTGTGGCAAAAAAGCTTAAGACAAAGCTACCTAAAAATAGCTCAATACGAAACTGAATATAATTCATGACTGTAACATGAAAAAAATAATTTATAAAGGAAAATGTTAGCACTTACATTAGGAAAGCAGGATAGTAATCAGTAATTTTGTTGCCCTCTAGTTTTTAAATATTTTGAAATATGAACCGATTTCATTAGAAAACAAACATGCATCTTGATTAATATATTCCAAATTTCTCTGATAGAAATCAGACCACCCGCTGGAATTCATATGTACATTTGTTTCTATCAACCATGCGGAATGTATAATATGCCAAGTAACTACCTCTGGGAAGTCCTTTGCTTCCATAAAATGAGTCTAAATTAATTGTACACTTGAGGTTGGTGAAGAGGAAAAGTTCTCCACAGAAACAAGTGAATCTTCATCTCTCCCTCATTCCTACCCATTTCCACTTTCAGGCTAAGAGAAAGCAAGATAGGGCTGGAGAAAAGTCAGAGCCTCCATCTATAGACAGCTCATACTAACTTGTCCACTACAAAGGAAGGCGCTACAAGTCACGTCTAATGGGGCGGAGTCAGGGGGTTTCCAAGAAGGAGTCCAAATGGTTTATAGTACATTGGACACCTCCATCTTTAGGGCATCAGAAAGGTGAGAGATTTCATAAACAACAGAGAGACAAGAAAGAAGATAGGGAATCCAAATTCTTATTTTTCTTAAAAATTCAGACCTTTCTGTCATTAGGCAAAAAGGAGTCCTGTCTCACAAATGTAACCAACTGGACCAAATTACTGAATGTTTCTTCCCATGAGCAGCCATCTGTAGCACCAGGGGGGTGATGCGTTTGGTGACTTCAGTTAGAGGCCTCTCCTTTTCTAAAATTTGAGTTTACTGGTACATTTTAGGTACATATTATGATCATATTCAACCTCAAGAATTTGTACCTGTACATGATGCATCCTGATTGTTTTTGCCATTCCCCTGCCCTCCTTCTAACCCTTACTCCCATACATTTAAGCTTTGTTTCTATTTTTTGTTTTGTTTTAAATTTTTCTTCCCTTCTTTACTTTTCCCAATCCCCTTTTCCCTTTGAACATTTTCTTCCTGTTTCACAACAGTCTCATACATTCTGGACCAAACACCTCTCCTAGCGCAGGAGTCTGCGCTACAGTTCGCCTGTACCCAACAGCCTGCAGTTTTCTACATCTTCACTTGTTAAACAGGTGACGCTCTAAGCACAAGACAACTTGTCAGTGAAACTCAAAGGAGCCCCGCTTGTTTCCTGGGTCACAAACAGACTCAACCCTGAGCTCGATTTCAGCCTATGCTAAATCTGTCTGAAGTGCAGCAGTGTGGAGGCCGTTTTGTTTACCCAGCCAGCCAAGTGCTGTGCCACTGGAGCCATCCTGGCTAGCTGCGGCCAGGCTCACAAAGCAGCCTTATGGCTCTGGGGCCTGGCCTTGATGACCTGTCTGTTATGCGGGCTCTGACATTTTGATGTCGTGTTAATTCACCTGCCAACCCTAGCAATAAGCTCAAATCCCTCATGTGTTTTTTTCTTCTTTCTAGCATCATAACTTTCAGAAAAATGACACTTTCCACAAATAACTGTGGAGACCTCCAAGACATGTTTCTTTTCAATCATTTCTCTATTTCATATCATACTTATGGCCAGATGACAAAGCAGAAACCACCCTTGTTATATGCTGCTTTTTTTTTTTTTTGAGACAGAGTCTTGCTTTTGAAGTTGAAGCTAGCCCTGAGCTCAGCCTTGAACTCACAGCAATCCTCCTGCTTCTGCCTCCCGAGTGCTAGGATACAGGTGTGAGCCATTATGCCCGGAACTGTAGTATGTGGTACTGATTCTGGTGGGTGCAAGTCTCCCCGCCTGGCATTGTCATATGTGGTTACCAGGGATCAAACCCTGTCCCTTGCACTTGCAAGGCAGGGGCAATAACCACTGAGCTAAATCGCCAGCCCGCATATGCTATTTTTTTTAACAAAAACCAGCAAAGAGAAGTCTTCATTTGTGAAGATTTTTGTCCTCTACTAAGCTCTGTTTTGAGCTCCGGCATGATTCTGGAATAACACTATCATTTGTTTCACACAAGCAAGGACTATCAATATGATACAAATAGTAGTGATTTGCTACTTTTTGAGTCTAAATCTGTCCTTTGACCTAATGAAGTATAAAAAGAAAAGAAGAGCAACTTCCAGGCATTGTCTTGAGTTTCCCAGTGTGGCCAGATTATGCCCACATGAGGAAGAAAGCATTCCCCTGCGTTTGTGAGGTCTATGAGTAGGTCAGAATGCTGCACTGCGCGCACCCTCCATGGCAAGATCAAGTGGGGTCAGCCAGTGTGCTCTGCCCAGCTCTAGTCACTTCTTATCCAGAAGAGGTACATCCTGGGCATGTGCTGCACCTGGCTGCTCGGGTTACATGGGGAACCTTCTTAGCTCCTTAGCTCATTCAATTTAGAAACAGACAAACCCTTTCTGCAAATGACACATCCAAAAATAGCAAAGGGTACCTATCTTCTCTTTTTATACTCTATCCTCATCCTGCACAAGCTCCACAACATCCACACTGGTGACTCCAACTTCTCTCCTGAGAGTTTGATTTCCAGCTGCCTTATTCTAAATAAATGCTCTATTACTTAGCTTCCACATCTAGCCCGTCCTAGGATCCTGTCAAGTCTATTTCTCTGCCTCTCAACACAAAGCCTTCCTCCATTCCCACTGCCCAAAGCTTCAGTCACTCACCAATTCCTCTTGAGATTACTCTTGTCCCTGAAGGCCCCCATGAAGAGCTGTCAGCCCCTCTGCTCTGCCACTCAAGTCAACCATGATACATCAGTGTGTAGCTCCCACTGGAAAATACCATGTTTTCCTAGGGTTTATGCATAAATGCTAAGCTCCTTAGTATGACACCTACCCTTACCAGCTTCTCTGTCCAAACACATCCTCTGCCACATCTTGGCACACCGAGCCCACCTGTGCTCTGCATTAGTGCCCTTCATTCCAAACAAAGCTTCACAGTCTTTTTGCTTTAAGAAATGACCTTTCTTCTGCCCAGGGTATCCTGCTAGTCCATGTTTATCCTACAGCTCTCCAATCCTTCAAAGCCAGACTCAAACACCCTTGAGGCACAAGCCATAGTATCCTGCCTATTTCTCTAGCAATTTCTGTATATTTCTATCCCAAACAGTAAATTTAACAGCAGTGATCAATTCAGACATGATTTCCCCAGAAACAATGCTCTCAGTCCTTGAGCGCAGGCACCTCAACTTTATGTGGGGACCTAGCACCAGGTTGCACAGAGTACACACCCAATAATCTATCAATCAGCCCTAAGAAACACCAAAAGCTGTAAGAGGAATTAGGATGAGAAAGTGAAGAGATGCCGATGGTTAGCACACAAGACTCTGGCCCCCAGCTGCCTCTGAGATGTGTGCTGCGACATTTACTAATCTCTCCAGGCTTCTGTTTCCCATCCGTGGATGGCGAGGTGGGACTGTGTGAGTCTCACAGTCACCAACTCTTCCATTCTAGCAGTCTGACTCTTTTCCTTTAAGAACTACAGTGAAGAAAGACTATAAAACCCACTAGTAATGTGTTCCAGGAGTCTGGATGTTTCTCCTCAAAGTCTGCCAGGAAAACATGTAGGTGTCCAGGCGGAGGCACCACCCTCCCCTCATCAATCCCAGCTGCCTTTGCTCTGCTTCACCCGACAAACCATGTCCCCAACGCAGCTTGTTACATGTAATGCAGAAGAAGAAAAACCCTGATGACAAAAATTTAACATGCCCGGAAAGCAGTGAGTCCCCAAAACATGACTGTTGCACTCTGAAAAGCCAAGCTGACCCTCTAGTTTTGATAATCACCTGGTGACCCCGTACTCCGGGGGTGGCTGGTACCTCAGGACGGCCACTTCTGTCCTCGCAGGCTGAGGCGCAGGGTAAGGCTTAACCATCTCGTGGAGCATGCCAGGGTGCTGGTCACTGTAGAAAAGACCATGGTCCTGGTTCTTGCTGACTGAGGACATCATCTGCTTGGTCTTGAAGGGGTACTCTGGCGGAGGGCCTCGAGGGTCCAGAACTTTCCCGGTGGGCTGGGCTGCTGAAGGCCCCCCTCCTGCTTTGAACCCCTTTGCACTGCCCGAGCCAGGGAGGTGCTGCTTAGCCCCATTCCTCTCCAAGGACAGCTGCATGATCCTTTCGCTGAGAGAGCGGACGTGGCCCTGCTTTAGTTCTCTCAGTGCCTCGTCCTTATGGGCCTGTCCACTGTTGGCACGGCTCACAGCAGGCCTCCCCTCCGTGCGAGACTTCTGACTGGTGCCACTGGCCATGTAGTAACTGTGGCCTGCAGGACCCTGCTGCTGCTGCTGCTGCTGCTGCCCCCGGAAAAACTGTGACTGCGCCTTGGCCTCTTCATAAGTGGGCAGCTCCTCATTGTTCTGCTGGGGCTGCGTGGAGCGGACCTGCTTCTCCATCACCGTGTTGTCCACCTGGTGTTCTTGACCCTGCGGTTCCTGGCGTGCTGACTGGTAGACCATTTGTGGGTCTTCTTGCGTGAGGTTTTCCGTGGAAGAAAAGTTGTTTATAGGGTGAGCTGGTTCTGCACTCCCTGTGGCCTGGTGCTGAATGGCCAGCAAGTTCATGTTCTCAGTTGGGGTGCCATACCGCAGTTGTTCCTGGATCAGCCGCTGTAACACTGTTCCAGCTGCCGCATCCTCGCAACCTCTCATTTCCACCTCTGAGATCCTCAGGAAGTTTGGGGAGAGGAAGTTACAAAGAGGATCCTCAACTGAAATATAAACATACAAAAAAGATATCAGGCTGTTCCCCAGGACATGCATGTCTATCAGTATGTGGGAAACAATTAGCATTATTACTAGAGCAGTATTTAAGGATAAGATTTCAGACACATCCCCACCTCCATCCACCCTCCAACATCTCACAGACGTATCTCTCCTATTCACTCTACTCTCCATTTCCTCTCCTCCCACTCCTCACATTCTTCCATCCTTTATCCTTCCTTCTCCTTATCCTCTCCTTCTGCCCTGTTTTCATCATATAAACAAACCCACCAAAATCAAACACAAGACCTCTCATTGTCACCCTTCAATCTCCTAATCTCCTCCCTTCTCTTCCGACCACTTTCAGTGAGCAACATATTTTGCTATCTCTGCGTTCCAAATGCTCCACCCACCGCGCTGATCAGCTACCAACTCCAAGAGCTTTCCAACTCATATTCCACAACTAATTTATCTGAATCATTCAATATCATTGATCACCCCTTCTTGACACGCTCCAGTAATTCAACGTCCAAGTCACTTCTCCTCCTGCCTCTGCACTCATCTTCTCTGGCTCCCTTTCCTCTGCCTTCCCTTACATTCTGTGTTTTCCCCCAGCTGTGTCCTAAGTGCTCTTCTACCTTCACTCAACAGAATCTCCACTCTTGTCTTCAACCCAAGTCTTGAAAACCACATCTATAATGGCAGCCAATATCTCTTAAGGCATTTTGACCATAACAAACCTTCCTTTCCCCTAGTGCTTACATGGTCCAACTCTCGAGCCTCTTTTTCTTAAGCCTCTTTTTGGCCTCTTTTTCTCAAGCCAAAAAGAAAGGAGTTTTCCAAAATTCTTTCTTTTCCTTTCCTCCAACACCCAGTTCATTACCACCTGTTAATTCTACCTCTTAAATATGACTGCTAACCCTCTTCTCTCTACCCATATCAATCCTATAATCACAGGAACCATTTTTTTTTTCTGAGACAGGGTCTCCGTTTGTAGTTCAGGTTGGCCCTGAGCTCACTATGTAGTCCAAGCAAGCCTTGAACTCACAGCAATGCTCCTGCCTCTGCCTCCCGAGTGCTGGGATTACAGACGTGAGCCACCATGCTCAGTATTGTGGTATGTGGTTATCAGGGATCAAACTCAGGACCTTGTGCTTGCAAGGCAGATGCTAGAACGCCTAAGCTAAATCCCTGGCCTTACAAGAATCTTTTTTTTTTTTTTTTGAGACAGGGTCTCGCTTTGTAGTTCAGGCTGGCCCTGAGCTTTGCCTCAAACTCACATCACAGCAATCCTCCTGCCTCTGCCTCCCGAGTGCTTGGATTACAGGCATGAGCCACCACACCTGGCACTGTGGTATGTGGTACTGACTGCTGGTAGTCGTGAATCTCCATGCCCACTATTGTTGTATATGGTTACGTGGGATCCAACCCGGGTACTTGTGCTTGCAAAACAGGCGCCGGAACCACTGAGCTAAATCCCCAGGCCCAAGAACCATTTTTAAAGTGTGTGCCAGGTACAAATGATGTGCCAGGTATTACACTAAATTCTTCCCATATGCTATTTCATTTATTCTCCATGCTGTCCTATATGAGATGTTAATTCTCTCACCATATAGATGAGGAGACGCTTCACAGTTCCACATTCAGGACTCCAACCCCATGTTCATTCCTCAGCACAGCGATGGCATCTCAAGCCCGGATCACTTCCACAGTGTTCTTTATCTGTGCCTGACTCTAGTCTCATTCCAATTTCCAAATCTACCACTGAGACCAAACCTATCTTTCAAACTGCTCTGAAAAATGCCAAGCTAGGTTTTTTTTCAGTCTACAGTGAAATGAAAAAGTAAAAAAGAAATAGAAGTGCACTGCTCTCAAGATACATGCATATGACATGTGTCTATGTACCAGCACACCTCTATATGTGTTTACGCAGACACTTGTCATTAGGTTTACAATTGACTTTTTGGCAAAGGTTATCAAGGGTTACATTTCTCTTCTTTAGTATTAAAGTATGAGGACATATCATAATAAATGACATTCTTAGCATCTTTGTAATAACAAAAGAGAATCTGTTTGTTGGCCTCCTAATTTTCATTAAGAGATTCACCACCTATGACCAAAGTGAGCCCTCACTTGTGGCCCACTGGGCTCTCCTGTCCACTACCTATGCCCTTGACCGAGCCTCAGTAGGGTTCTTAACATGGTGAGGTGTCCTGAATGGTTTCTCAAAACCTTCTGCCTTGGGCCCCTTCTCCTTCCCAGTCACATTATATTTATCACTTATCTTTCTCTACTAGAATTCAAGCTTCAGAGACAGAAAGCATTGTCTGTCATATCTGGGGGTTGTGTTCCTGTTGCCTAGAGCAATGGCTATACATACAGGCATCTGCCAGAAAATCCAAGCAAGGTACAGGCTGGCTTTTGAATCTATACTTTGGTCATATGGCTCTTCCTAGCCTTGGTCAAATAAACGTAACGAACAATGAGCAAGCCAAGGAAAGAGGTGAGTGTGGGTTGGACAGTTCCACTCACTCTCTCAACTAAGACAGTCTGCAAACTCTTTAGATTTCAAGCACACTGATAGATGTTAGAATTATGAGACTAAAGAGGGCAGAATGGATCTGAAGGGTTGTGTGGAATGAGCACATTTAAAGAAGAATAAAAATATTAGAATAAAGTTTTACGCATGAGCCGCCATGCCCGGCACAGTGGTATGTGGTTCTGATTGCTGGTGGGCGTAAGTCTCCACACCAGGCATTGTTGTATGAGGTTATCGGGGATCAAACCTAGCTAGGCCCTTAGCACTTGCCAGGCAGGCGCCAGAAACACTGAGCTAAATCCCCGGCCCCTAGAATAAAGATTTTAATAAAAGTAATGCTATAATTTCAATGGAAAATTATTTCTTTGGATGAATAAAAAAGGAATGGGTCTCAACAAGCATAAAAAACGACTGAATTCCTTTTTTATTGAAGTAAGAGAAAAATGAACTAGAATACTTTGGCAAGAGTCATAAAGTGGTTTTAAAGAATTTCCTCATAGTTTCACCAATCTCAAAAACCCTCAGAAAGCCAGGCGTGGTGGTGCATGCCCATAATCCAAGCACTCTGGGAGGCTAAGGCAGAGGATGACAAGTTTGAACCAAGCTTGGGTGACTTAATGAGGCTCTTGTCTCAAACTAAAAAATTTTAAAAAGGAGAGATGGAGATCAGTATGAAGGCCCTAGATTCAGTCCCTAGTGCCCTACCCTTCATTTAAAAAGCCTTCAAAAAGAGGAATTTTTATATTTACACAGGAGGGAGCTCCTTCCCTACTATAGTTTTAATCTATTTCTTCTGCATTTATAAACTATTTGCAAAAAAGAAATAAAAAGGAAGCAGAAACAAAGATTTTGAAAAAGGTAAGAAATATTTTTAAATTAGAGATTAAATGATATAATTCTGAAGCTCCTACATAGATATGACTCTTAAAAATGGTGCTATGTATTAGAGTAAAATAGTCTTAATAATTATCATACCACAACATGAATACAAACCGGGCACCTACCAGTAAAGAGATAACTCATTATCTAACTGCTGACTGTTACAGTAAGGATAGGAAATTTTAAAAACTTGAATTACAATAGTCTCCTTCCCTGGGAGACCTGTTCCAAGATCCCGAGTCTGCACATGCTCCATACCTATGATGTTTAATTTATAAATTAAGCACATAAGAAATTAACAGTAACTAATTGATAAAATTCTAACAATATATGCCAATGATGTTATTTAAAAGTTATGAACTGCTTACACCTAGTATTTTCTATGTGTTTCCAACCACAGGTGACCTCAAGTAACAAACTGTGAAAGCAAAGCTCCCACAGATAAAGAGGAAGCTAAAAGTGAGAGACAGAAGGTCATTTTGTTTTGCTAATACACGGGCCAATAAAAAGACTTACCAACTTTCTCCCTGACGTTACTGCTGGCCTCCACCGTCAGAGCAGACGCTTCATGCCTTCCAGAGTAGAGCTGAAGGTCTGGGAAAAAACAGCTGGGGTCCTCTAGAACCTGGGCCGCGCTACCAGGACTGTAACAGACGGGAGGCAGAGCTGGCAGAGAGAAGATAATGTGTATGTTAGTGCCAACCAAGACACACCTCCTTCCCGTGTGACTCAAGAAAGGCCACAGAACATCCTCCCACAATTCAACTCGTGGCGGCAGCTCTCAGCTTTTTGATTCATGAAATTCAGAATTACTGCACATCCCCAGCCATCCACCAAAATTACCAGTGGGGTAAGGTCAATCTAACAGCTGTTAAGATTTGTTGAACAAAAGCATGAATGCTTTCATGCAGCCCAGTTCCAACAACAAAAGTCAAGTCCCTGTGCCAATTAACACGTCACAAATTCCAAATGGTGTAGGTGAGGGACAGAAAGGGGGAGACAAGGAGAGGGACCAGCCAAGGAAAACTAAAATAAGACAGCCAGATCTTAAAATATGTTCAAGAAACAGAAAGGAATGATCACTTTGCCAGACTATGATTAGGGAAAGAATTTCCCAGCACAGGACAGAGCACTCAGCCCCTGGGTCGTTCCTGAAGTCTCGTGCTGCAGCACGGAGCTGGAGTTCTGGATTCTGGGCCTCTGCCAGGCGCTGGCCTTTCAGCTCTGGTTTATCTGCTTCACACACAAACCAGAGTGTGCTTCCTCTTCCAGTTAAACTTGACACGGCCCTCAGGCTTACAGCCACCAAACGAACATAAGATACCACTTCAATAGCACTGACTCCACGCCACCATCTGTGGGAACTTCCGGCGCACGGGTCCAGCCTATCTCCCAGCTCTGCTCAGACTTTGCATGGGCACCAAGTTCAAGCCTCTTTTTGCCAGAAGTAACTTACTTTACACTGGAAAGTCATATTTTTTCTTAAAATGAAAATTCTTTTCCAAAACATAATTCTATTAGAGGAAAAGTAAAGTTTTTCAGCAATCATTCCAAATTGGTCATTTGAAATTTCTACCCAGTTTTGTTGTCATCTATTTCCCACAAGTCTGAATTTACTAGTAAGCGAACTTTGTTTGTAAGGGTTGTACGATGCTAATGGATTCAACTTTTTCTTGGTATTCACATTATGCTTCCCTGTATCACAGATATGCCTGCCCTACGGAGAAAAAAAGATTTTTGACAACTAGAATATTATTCATAAATGATAAATAATTAGTAGTTGTGAAGCTCAAACTAAAGATGGATACAAACCAAGTGTGAATGGCATACTGGATGTAAACCAGTTTAAAACTACTATTTCAAGTCTGCACAAGACTATTTGTCAATCTTCTCTTTTTCAGCCAAGCTCTCCCCGCTTTCTAGGCCTCCTCCTCCTCATCCATAGATCTGAAAGTCTAGAGATGGAAAGTCTAGAGCTAAAATTAGAAATGGTGAATGGCCTATAGCCAATGTCAAATTCTGACCTGGCCTCTGCTCTCACACAGTTATTAAACTGGAGAGGGACAAGGTACAATTTTGCCGCACATTAAAATCATCCGGGAAACATTTTCAGCCCCAGAACCCAGGCTCAGTCAGAATCTCTGGGACCAGGGCCAGACAACTGTCCTTTATCAAGCTCCTCAGATGATTCTAAGGTAGAGCCACAGCTGGGAAGCCCAATGCTAGGGTGCGGGCCACGTGTATGGAAGAAAAAAAAAATCATAAAACACCTTTCTGTATTTCCACTTCCAGCCCTCCTACCAAATCAGACCAAGAGAGCTATTGAAGGCCTACATGCTTCAAAAAAACAAAATGTGGTATGGCAGGCGTGGTGGCTCACACCTGTAATCCCAGCACTTGGGAGGCAGAGGCAGGAGGATTGCGGTGATGTGAGTTGGAGGCTGAGCTCAGGGCCAGCCTGAACCACAAAGCGAGACCCTGTCTCAAACAAAACCTTAAAAAAACAAACAAACAAACAAACAAAAATGTGGTGTTTTCATAACATAGATCTGCTGCTTCGGGAATAGCATGTGGCAGCAAGTTACAACTTTAGGCAATGCATCTAGTCATCTGGCCAAGAATAATTAATGATAAGGAGAAAGCCACCAATAAAATTAAAATATATATATACATATATGTGTGTGTACATGTATGTACATATACATACATAAATACATATACATACATATACATACATATACACACACGCCAATGTATAAACACATAAAGGAGAATATGCTTTCAACACAGAGCTCAGAACGGACTCCTGCACTAAGCCATTCAGTCACTACCACACTGATACAAATGCCTTCCCCAGGCTTGATATCATGGCCTTCAGACTGACAGTGGGTTCAAGAGTCCAGGCCAGACCACACCACAGAAGGCAGTTGTTGAAGCCGGTGCACAGAAGACACCAAAGACATGCCATGTTTATCCGTTTTTCCTCAGTGTTATGGTAGAACTAAGGCACGTTACACATATAGATAGCTACATGCTCCTGGGCCCTCACACGCCCACCCAGACTGAGGGTCCAGTATCCAATGACATGTCATCTGTATTTTGCACACACTTGGGGACCCACAGTTCACCATCCTAATTCTCACTGCAGCCACCACTCCTGGGTGTTGAAGAAAGGCAGGAGAACTGCAAGAGAATGAAAACAGACAAAGCAGGCAGCCAGGGCTGGTTTTCATCCATCCCCCAAAGCTGAAAGACAGCCAGGAGGGCTCTTCCAGACAGACACAGCCTAAGGCAATCAGACTTCTCACTGTCTCACTTGTGGGACAAGGAAGAGTGGTGGTGATGTTTGTCTGGTGTGCTGGATCCCTAAACCACACAGCAAACACCAGAGAGGGCCCGTTTCAGTCATCATGGACCTGATCTACTTCACTATCATCTGCGGGAACTTCAGTAACACCAATCGTGTCTTTTTTTTTTTTTTTTTTTTTTTTTTGAGACAGGGTCTTGCTTTGTGGTTCAGGCTGGCCCTGAGCTCAGCCTCCAACTCACATCACAGCAATCCTCCTGCCTCTGCCTCCCAAGTGCTGGGATTACAGGCGTGAGCTACCATGCCCAGCACTGTGGTATGTGGTACCAATTGCTGCTGAGGTGAGTCTCCACACCAGGCATTGTTGTATGTGGTTACCAGGGATTGAACCCGGGTCCTTGCGCTTGGAAGACAGGCACTGGAACCATTGAGCTAAATCCCCAGCCCGGGTCTATTTTCTTTAGCAAACTTCAGGACATATAATCAAAACAACACAAAATCAAAGATATCTGAAATGAGCAATGGAAGTTGACACACAGCATGAGAGGGAACGCCAACGCCCTCTTCTTTATTGGCGGTTCAGAACAGGATCGCAAGCTGTTGAAAATCCCAGAAGGGCCCCAGACACCACTACCACCCAGAAGGGCCATGCAAGGTCTGGCTTGGGCTCAAGGACATCACAGCGCTGATCATTTTGGGGGCCCAGAGCCTCCTGAGGATTGTATTGACTCAACAGTGTATAATATGCACAATCCACTTGCTGCAGGCCTTCTTTCCCTACGAGGCCCTCTTGCCTTAATGGATAACTTACACTTTGCCTGCTTCTAAGATCACCATTCCCACAGCTCTAGTGTGCAGGGGAAGAGCCAGCTCTCTGGGGAGGAGGCTCGGCTGGGAGGACCACATGCAGCTCCAGGCTTTCCTGGAAGGAAAGCAGAGATCTGGGTTTTTTGCAGTTGACAAAGGGTGACATTCAGAAATCTACTTTGAGGAGTCAATATTTCCGTTTTAGACTGACTACAAATCATTTCACATAGTGGTTTTCTTTTGCTTTTACAGAGCCCCTGTGCCATTTGTCAGTATGGAGACTCCTGCTCCTCGCTTGTGAAGCATGACTGTTTCTGGCTTACTTCAGTAGCAGGGAAAATGTCCATTGTAGTTTAGGCTGTTACCTTGTGGTGATTGTCCCCAGGCTTGTAAGTAATGTGGCCTGAACAAAGCTTTTTTCTTACTCCATAGTTGCAATGACAAAGGGCCTCAATGCTGAAGGAAAATGAACTCAAGGTAAATGCAGTAGGTTTCTGGGGAAGGCAGAGGCATGACAAGGAACCTGGTGAGCTGGTCCTGCTCTCCGCTCCCTCTCACCTCTGGGGAGCAGATTCTACATCTGTCATCAGCCAAACAACAGACCAGCCTAGAAATCTCCTGTAGGTTCAAACCCCAGGGGCCATGAAGAGGTGGACCCACTGTCTTCTCACACACACACAGAAGGAATCTCTTGTCCTCGAAAACCCACCCCCTGCATGTAGCTGAGCTATAAGCTCAAGGTCAGAATTTGGTTTTCAAAGCTGTCCATACTCAGCCCCTCCTCCAGCTATCTATGATCTTGCTGGTCCCCTCAGGATCCCAACTGCCTCTGAAGAGGTCACCCATCTTTCTCTGAGTGTCACCCTCCAACTACACACCTCGCCAATCAAATAAACAAACAAAGTTCACCCGGTGAATTTATCCCTTGAGTTACATCCTCTGGAATGCCTTCCACTTCCCTCGCCCCAACCACCACTGAAACTAAGTTCTGATGCACACAAAACTAACTTAGCACTTCAATACCACCTGCCTAATATTTTACTGTGGTCATTTAATCTAAGCTGCTGTCATTTAAGCTGCCCTGGTCAAGTAATACAGCCTCCAAAGACAGGCTCTATATATAACCATGTGCTTGCTAATTTCTGAAAATAGAATATATATATTCTCTCTGCCTACCTGCTGACAAGTGGAGAAAATAAGACATTACTCTCTGGAATAGTCTCACCACCAAGCCAGTCTCTGAGAGTTCCGGGTAATTCTTTGCATGTTTTCCCTCCCTGAAATACAGGGCGTTTACTCTCTCCTTTGTTCCAATATTGGTGCTTTGAGGTCTGCAGGCAGCAGCCCATTCCTCCAAGACACCAATTACTGCAAAACAAAAGGCAAGTGTCATCAAAGTGTGAAGGTTTCTGCCAGCTACATGTAATCCAAAACCTCCCAACATATTTGAAAGCAATGTCACTGTCTAGAATAGAATAACATCCTCTAGCTTATATCAGAGATTTTAACCACAGCAACAAACAATTCTGTGGCTTCTACCTTTCTTTTCTAAAGGCTAAAGAATTTGCTGAGTGTGCCAGTGGCCTCAATACTAAAAGCAAGCAACCAAAGCTTTTGATTCTGAAAGAAGCTGAAGTTTTTCCAGGGAGCAGAATGCCAGGTTCAGAGAAGCAGATGCCCTGGAAACAATGTTTAGAAGAGACCTGGAGAACCCATGCATGTACCTACAAATAAGGACTAGTCTGTTTATGAAGCCTTTGATGAGGCTAATTCTTCTGGGTGAACTAAATGACAATCCAAGCATCTGGGACTCAAGATTGCCAAGCAATGGTACAATCTTCTACAAACACTTGGATACAACACACACACTTGTAAAAAAGCCAACAAAAATCTCTACTGTTAAACCAAAAACACACACAGGGATAAGTTTTCTCACCCTGGTTTCCCCAAGGAATCATTATTTAAAATGGAAGACTTGAAGTGGGGATTAGAAGATGAGATTTCCAAGATTCCCAACCCCTACCTCATATAGTCTTCTAAATGGGTATCACATTTTAATTCTAAACCCTGGACCAATCTACCTATTCTAGAGAACAAATTAAAATAAGTACAACATCAGCTATCTAACTCTGATTCTCTAAAACTGATATATATCTGATAAATAGCTTTAAACTTGTCTACAGTTTAACTTCATCCTGCTTACTTAGAAATACCTAAAGCTAGGCATGGTGGCATATGCTTGTAATCCCAGCCTGGGCAATTTAGTGACTTAGAGAGACCCAGAAAATGGTTGAGGATATAGCTCAGTGCAAAGACAGGGTTCAATCTCCAGTACCACACACAAACACAAAGACACATCAATGTAAATCAAAATGTTGAATATAGGCTTAACCTTTAAGGAAACAACTGAGTTCAAGAAAACACTACGGTTATAAATACAAAGAAATGAGTAAGCTAGCCCTTACCAACTACCCAAACCTCATTGCAGGGCAAACACTCTACAGAAAAGCCTGTTCTGGCTTGTGTCTAGATGGCCCCAAAGCCTTATGAAACCATAGGTGGGGATTTTTCAGAGGTGACTGGATCTAGAATGTGTGCCTGATTCATGGTGCAGTGCACTAGAATTAAAAGTGTGAGTGCTATCTGCCCCAAAGCCAGGTAGACTGGATACAGCATAAGGAGCAGAAAGAGGCTTGTTTGCTCATTTCTTGTGGCTGGTTGCTCGCTTGCTTCCACTGTCTTCTATTCACCATGGACTATTTCCCCTCTGCCATGCCATCCTGCGTTGGAGCCAGTCAACTATGAATTGAAAGTTCTACAAACTGTGAGCTAAATAAACCTTTCCTCCTTCAGTGTTGGGTATTTTGACTCAGCAATGAGAAAAGTTAGCTTAGACAGGCAGGTAATATTCTTGAGGCCCAGGAGTGATGCATTAGATTTTGTTAAGTGAGGGAGGTGATAGGAGCTGCAGCGACAAGGGGAAAAGATTTGTGAGGTGCACAAAGAAAAATGAGGGTGCTAATTTGCTGCAGGGTGGAGAGGAGTGAGGGAAGACTGGCTGGCATGGGAAACACAGAAGCACAGGGAAAGTGTTTTTTCTCTTTAAAGAACACACTTTGTTGTATCTTGGCAACAGGCAAGAAGGATGAAGCAACATCTACAGACCCAGAATCTGCCTTTATGAGGGTGTTCTTAAAGCATTTCCACAGTTCAAGTGGTTCACCTCCCAACTACTACCTACACCATATTTCCTAACTACTTTCAGGGTTAGAAAACATGAAACTCACTGTGTAAATCCTAAGGGCCAACCTTTATCTTCCATTACAGAAGCCACAGGTCCCTTCCCTGTTGTAGTAATTAGAACGAACTAGATTCAGTCCTCTTGATGCTGGCTGATTCTTGAGGAAATGACACAAGATGAAAAGACATTAGTACATTTTCCACAGTAGCACTAGACAAAGCCCAGGAGCAGCGGTGCTTGCAAGGGTGGTATTATGGGTTAGATCTGAGACGTGCCCCAAGGGCTCATGTGTTGAAGGTGTGGTCTCCAATGCACCAATGATCAGAGGTGAGTTTTTCAGAACTGACTGGATTATGAAGGCTCTGATCTCATCAACAGAACAAATCCATACTATGGCATTATCGAGAGGTGGTGGGAACCTCAGGAAGTGCAGCCTCGCTGGAAGAAGTACGTCACTAGGGGTTGATAACTCATCCCTAGTCCTTTCCAGGCTGTTGGCCATTTGGTCAGCTGCCTTACCCCACCACAAGCACCCTGATGTGACGTTCTGCCACATCAAAGGCCCGAAGCAATGGAGCCAGCCAACCTTTGACAGAAATCTCTAAAACACAGAGCCAAAATAACTTTCTTCTGTTAGCCGAGTTTCTCAAGTAGTCTATCACAGCAACAAAAAGTTGGTAGCTTCCATTTTCTGAGCTATTCCATTATTTGTCAGCTGCCTGATATATTTCCAGTTAATGAATCTATCTTTTGTTTAAATTAGCCAAAGTCACTTGTTCTGCTGACAATCACAAATCTGTGCTAGAGAAACTCAAACTATGTATCAAAATGGAAGACAGATAAATAGGAAGTAGGAAAGAGTTCAAATAATTCTTAAATTATTCCCAATCCATTGTTTCAAAATACTTTAATGTATATATTAATTTGCTTCATTTATACTGTTGGTTTCTCTTCTTAGTTTATTGAAAAGAAAGTTTTACGCTATTTTCTGTTTTTTTCTTCTTTATAAGAATCTTTCTTGTCTACATCTTCTACTCTGAAAATAACAACAGTATATTGTTATTCTTTTACTATGTTGTTATGAAATTTTTATTTTTTCATAAAGTAAAAAAAAATCTCTGAAAGACTTATGTTTTTAAAAAGTAACTCTCCAGATCCTCATTATATCACAGCACTTTGTTTGTATCATAAGTATTACATGACATAGCACCACTGCCTTTAATTAAGAGAACTTGTGTGTAATGGCCCAAGTATCCTTTGGATAAAGCCGAGGGAAATACTTGCAGTTGCCTCAATGAGTCCTCCGTTGAAGAGACTTTCTGCCCTTTTAAGTCTATGAAACTTGCTTCAGCACATACTAAATGCTAATATATTTTTTGACTATCAAAAAGTCTCTCGTAGCATCATGCTAAAGCCACTTCCAGCTGCAAGTCTTGACTCCTCCTCCCCAAGTTCTTCTTCCCACAGCATTCTATGCATAGAGAGGACAAAATTCATATTAAAGTGCTTATATATTTACTTTTATCCCCTATTAAGCTTATGAATATCTAACAGCAGGAATCACATCTCATTAACCTCTGTATCTCTTATTATAGCGGAAATAAGACCACAGTA
Source organism: Petromus typicus (assembly GCA_004026965.1). Classification (NCBI taxonomy): domain Eukaryota; kingdom Metazoa; phylum Chordata; class Mammalia; order Rodentia; family Petromuridae; genus Petromus; species Petromus typicus. Next base: position 17,620 of record PVIR01010320.1, read on the forward strand.
AGTATCCAGTACCTATTCATGGAATCAATGAGTCATTTGCTTATTTTCACAGTATGATTTTCTAGTAGATAAGAGGGCTCAATAAATATTTCATACAACAATGCCTAGAATTTTTTTTTTGAGACAGAGTCTCACTTTGCAGTTCAGTCTGACCCTGAGCTCACTATGTATCCCTGGCAAGCCTCAAACTCACAGCAATCTTCCTGCCTCTGCGTCCTGAGTGCTGGGATTACAGGCATGAGTCACCACGCCCAGCACTGTGGTATGTGGTACTGATTGCTGCTGGGCATGAGTCATCATGCCCTGCATTGTTGTATATTGTTACAAGGGATCAAACTAGGGACTCTGTGCTTACAAGGCAGACACCAGAACCAGACCTAAATCCCTAGCCATTTATTTATTTATTTATTTATTTATTTATTTATTTGAGATAGGGTCTCATTTTGTAGTTCAGGCTGGACCTCAGCTCACTATGTATCCCAGGTAAGCCTTAAACTCACAGCAATCTGCCTGCTTCTGCCTCCCAAGTAATAGGATTATAGGCATGAGCCACCCATGCCTGGCAATGTGGTATGTGGTTCACTGGGGATCAAATTCAGGGTCTCGAGCTTGCCAGGCAGACACCCAGAACCGCTGAGCTAAATCCCTGACCCTATAAACATATTCTTAATACTACAGAATTTAGCTCAAAGGTAAATCTGTCCATTTAAAGGTTTCTTTTAAATTACTTAAGTGACAAAGGTAAAACCTAGGACAAAAAGGAAAAAAAAAAGAAAAAGCCACCTAGTGTTAAAACAGATCAATTACAACTGTGCTGTGCGCGGCTCGGGAGGGCTCCCTGTGTGTGAAAAGTAACAGTGCCAGGACTTGTACCTCGAGCATGAGCTCTTGTTTAGCGTGAGGTGACCCTTCCTCCCTCGGCGCCGGCAGCAGCAGTAGGCACTCCAGGAGTGTACCACGGCAGAATCAAAGGACCACTGTCCTCACCACAGAAAACAAACGACACAAAACAGCCCCATCCTAACTCTCACACAGCCTCAGCTGGCAGACAAGAAGACTCGTACGAAGGACTTTGCCTGTATGGAGAAAGTAATTTTTAAATTCTGAAGTTCAACATGAAACCCCAAAGCTACTGAAATATATTAATTCAAACTGGACACAGTACCATCATAAAGCTTGTTTCCTGTTACTGTCTTTGGTGTGAACTTAGCTAAAACTAAAAGACTACAAGTACCTGAACTCCAAGAGCCTTTTGTTCAGATAAAATTTTAATAAGGAAACTACATTTAATTAAATCACAGAACTCTAAATACTCGCTAACCTATCCTGTTTATTTTGAATATTCTTTAAATATTTCAAACATGAAAATATTTTTTTGGGTAGCCCTGGCACACTTTGGGTTCCCTTGAGAAGAAAATTACTACCATGTGAGTCCCAATACGTAGATATGTGTATTGTCCTGTACCCAATTTTTTTTTTTTTTTTTTAGGTTTTTTGAGACAGGGTCTCGCTTTGGAGTTTAGGCTGGCCCTGAGCTCAGCCTCAAACTCACATCACAGCAATCCTCCTGCCTCTGCCTCCCGAGTGCTGGGATTACAGGAGTGAGCCACCACGCCCGGCACTGTGGTATGTGGTACTGATTGCTGCTGGGCGTGAGTCTCCACACCCAGTATAGGTATGTGGTTACCGGGGATCGAACCCGGGTCCTTGCACTTGCAAGACAGGCGCCGGAACCATTGAGCTAAATCCCTGGCCCCGGGTACCCAATTTTTTAAACAAACAAAAACTAGCAAGACGGAAAGCTTTAAAATAAGTGCCCAGACATAAAATAACAACATGTTGGGAAAATTATGCCCCCAAAAGCTTCTCTTACCCACTCTAGGAATACAGAGGAGCACTGCAGACACTTCCAGCCAACCCAGGCTCCCCAGCTCGGCCCTTCTTCCACTGGTGACGCTGGTGTGTCTATCTATCAAGCGGCAGCAGCCCACAAGGCAGGGGCACATCGGCGGGCAAGTACAGGCCCGCAGCTCATCAACCACTAGGGGTCTGTCAATGAACTACATATAAACCAATCAACATCCCCCAAGAAACTCATGTTCCTTCAGAAATAAAAAACCACAAACACAAAGAGCAGGAGCTGCACTTACCCTATCAGTGCAAGGACGTATAGAAGTTATTGTTGTCACCACCCAAATCCCAATTTACTGATAGGGATATTGAGGGTCATGAGGATTAAGTAACGTCCTGAGACAAAAAACTACCAGCAGCACAGCCACTCGCGGCAAAACTCTTCTCACTGCGTCCTTCTGCCCCACTAAGGTCCTTCACTCATTCAGACTCACTCTGTGTCCCTTTTTCTCACACTATATTCTCACACTAAAATGAAGGAAATTACAATGAAATCCTCCTCATGCTTGTGGAGAAAGATATGAGTTACTGAGAAAGTTTCCTTCCCTACAAGGACAGGGCAGAGGAAGACCCAGAGGATGACAGCGTTTGTGTTGTTTCTTTCCAAAGCCAAGGAGAGGAACAGCATCCTCGCTGCTGCTCGCCAGCACAGCAAGGCGAGGGGGAAACACCCCTCCCCTCTCTTCCCTTCGACCTGGCCATGTATTATTTCCAGGGCAGTGCTTCTGCTTTAACAAGTCCCAAATAATAGGGTGTGTCAGAACGACATGTGCAGCATGTCAAAAACACCACTGGTGCTACACAACTGTATTCCCAGCTGTTCAGGAAACTGAGGCAAGAGGATCCCAATTCTATATCCAGGCTGGGCAATTTAATCCTTTGCAAGACACTGCCTCAAAATAAAAATAAAAATGGCTGGAGATGTACCAGGTTCAGTCTCCAGAAACATAGACACACACACACACACACACACACACACACACACACACACACGACACTGCCATGACTAGAAGGTATTGTAGCTCAGGGGTGCAGCACTTGTCCTGTGAGGCCCCAAATTCCATCCTCAACACCACACACACACACACACACACACACACACACACACACACACACCCCAGAAAAACAAACAGATGCCATTTCCAAGTCCACACACTGGGCAGTTTTCCTCGAGTGCAGATCAGAAATGAATATTTCTGCCCCTTTCAAGATGTTCTGAATGCAATGACGTTCGGGAGGCTTAGTGCTTCTCGGCCACATAAGCCCCCAGACCCCTCACGCACACCTCACATTGTGAGAAACTGGCACTCTATAAACTGATCACATTTTAAAGTCCAACCTGCACTAACTCCTTTAGTAAAATTAAGAATTTTTCACATAATTTGTTATTTTAATAAATTTAAATTTGAAATTAGTAGTTTTAGTATATATTTATATACTAAATAAAAATATATACTAAAATATACATATAGTGTATATATTTTATAATTGCTAGCCTGAATGACTAGAGATGGGAACCTGGCTGATTTAATCACATCTAAAATATCATTATAAAGACACAGCCACAAAATGACTACACTATACAGTACATCTACCTCAACAACAGTGTGAGAGAAAGACTGTGAAAATGTCTACAATATGATACATCAATGCTTGTTGAGTCTGAATGTCTAAATTCCCAGCTGAAAATGGGGAATAATTGTCTGAGTTGTTAAAAGGACTTAAGTGAGTCAGTATGAACCAATACAATTAGTTGGTTGTAGTGGCCAACTGCAGCCAAATAGTCTACGCTATCTAATTACAGGGCAGGAAGACATAGAAAGTGTATTACTGATAGGCTCTAACCATCTTTTCATATCCCTAAGAGCTGCTTTCACCATCTTTGTCCCAAGCAAAAAGCAGAATGATACGCCCTAGGTCACACAGTGCGTAGCCCTTCTAAGGCTGAGAAGCAACCTGGATGTTGACTGCTCCTCCAAAGTATTCCTTAGAATTTAACCAATGAGAACACTTAGACACTTGTGACGCCACTGGGGTTCCTTATAATCCTTATGAGTTATAGAGAATTGTGGGGCTTTGAATTCGATAACAACAAAAGGCAGAATTATTTCCTCATGTATCTGCCCACTCACTGATTCACTCATTTTACAAAGACTCAGTGTATGTCACTGAGCTTCTCCCTTGGGGAGACCATGATAAGGCCAAGACTTAGGTCTACACCTGCCTCTTCCTGTCCTTTGACCTTCTTATTCTGGATCGCTGCTGCCCCTTTAAAGGAATCTGTCACAACCTCCAAAGTGTCTCCATACTTCTAGAAGAACATGTATGCACATTCTAGAAGAAGGTGTACAAATCCCAGGTGGTTCACTATACATCTCAGTTTAAGAATCTCTAATTTTCCATCATCCAGGATGCTGAAAAGAGATTAGAAGGAAAAGTGCCACAAAATAAATTTTTCTGAAGGGACATTATTACAGGTCTTGGGGTAAATCGAAATAAACAAACACTGTCGAGAATCTTCTATGGAATAAACCTCATTCTCTTTGAGTAATTCACCTAAACCTCAAAACAACTCTAAGTGGATCATCCTCATTTCTCAGATTAGGAAACTAAGATACTGACAATAAACTGACCAAGCTTACATAATTGATAAGGGTAAAAAAATCAGGATTCAAATCCAGCTAATGTTGGTCCAGGTCTATGGATTTTCCCAGAGTACTAAAGAGCTCAAACTTTTTAGTTTTAGGATGCTTTCCCACACTTAAAAATTACTAGGACTGGGGAGGTAGCTCAGCAGCTCTGCACCTGCCTGGCAAGTGCAAGGTCTTGAGTTTCACAGTACTGAGGAAAAAAATCACCAAGGCTCCAATAACTTTTTGTTTATATGGGCCAAATCTAAAACTGAAACATTATATATGTTAATTTATATAAATAATAAATCATAATTATAAATTATGCAAAATATATTTGTGACTAACTCTTTCTGAAAAAAATAAGTGTTAAAAGTAGCACTGGTTTATCATTTTGCAAATTTTGTAATGTCTGGCTCAATAGAAAACAGCTGAATTCTCTTATCTGCCTCTGCATGCCATCTGTTGCTATATGATTTTTGGTTAAAGATTTTTGTATGGCCTCATACAAAATATGTAGTTGGTAAAAGGAATATTTTAGCAACCTTTTCAGAGAACATTTGGAACCTTCCGGAGGTGGGGTCTAGTTCAAGGAAGCTGGGACATAAGAGAGAGCTTCAAATCTGGCTAGGGCAAGTCCTGTCACCTGAGCCTAAAGGTTGAGACTTTGTCTCCCTGCAGACTGGGGACCCTTGGGGGCTTGAGCACACCTGATCCCATGTGTTGAACCTTGTCGGCGGCCATCCTGACAGCCCCACCCCTTTTGTCTCTCACCCATGGCCTCACCTTCCCCCACAGCTCATGCCTAATAGACCCCCAACTCACAAAATTCTCTTACTGGGCAAAATCCTAGGTTAAACCAATAGACCTTCCCTTCCTCCCAGCCTTCACCCTGCCCTTTGACCCTTCGCTATATATATATGACACTGAAGCTTGAATAAATCGGAGAGTTCCAGAAACCTTCCCCAGGGTCTATGACTGACTCTGCGCCTCACCCTCTCCGGCCAGGAAAGCCTCACAAAGACAGCAACCAACAGGGACACAGGATATGTCCTTGGAGGGGCATTTGCAACTCCAACGCCCTAGCTTTTCCTCTTGCTTCATGGCTGCCATAGGGCGAACGGCTGTACTCTAGCCTTGCTCCCACCCAGATGTTCTGCCTTGCCACAGGCCCAGGGCAGCAAGACCAACTAACCATGGACTGAAACTAGAAACCAAAATAAATGTTTTCTTAACTGACTTATCTTGGGTATTTGTTACAGTAGCAGCAAACAGCTTAACCTAAGTGAAAAGTAACTGCAATGTGAAATACAAACTGCAATGTGAAATACAAACCAGCCCCTTTCCCTGACCACCCCTCCCCATCCTATTACACTAATACTGACTGGCTCATCTTTCACTTTGAAGGGGGCTTTTGATCTTTACAAATGCAAGGCTTTGTAGTATTACATACTGGTCATTTGGAAAATAATGACTCCCTCAGTAATGCAGAGCATCCATACATCCAAACATTTCAAGTATATAATGAAACTACATTTGTTAATACATCATGGATTTTCATCATCAGAAAAGTCTTTTACATACTAAGAAGTATCAAGTTTATGGTAGCTGATTCAAGTTTTCCAAAATAGCAAAATTCAACTTTTAGTAGAAAGCTAGAGTTTTATAACGGGCAGCAAATAGTTGAAATGACAAGTTCCCTTCATCCATTCTTAATAGAACAGCTTCCAATACTAAACATTAGTCTGTTGCCTCACAAGTAATACATCTTTCCATGAAGAAGCCACCTGGGCTGACATTTACCCCTCACCTCCATCACACATGTACTTCTTGGGCTGAGCAGAAGCCCCTTAATCGTGTTTCTCCTTTCATCACACAGGATATTAAGCTTACTTAGGTCTGAGATTTCACATAGTCATCTGCCCTGCTTTCACTATAACCATCCTTAGGAATATGTATTTTTTAAATTGCTGAATGTGTGGGGAACTTTTCGCAACCTGACATCACCATCTTGATTCACACTAAGGAACCAGCAGTGTTACCACAATTACCTCTGCACCATCAGTGCTAATGTCAACACAAGGAAAAAGTGTGTGCATGTGTTAGTATTACTATGACAGTAGTTTTCAGGTCTCAGACTCTCTCCCAGGGTTCCACAGGCCGTACTCTGAGGGACATTGCTCTCCATTTCATAGCCTCTTCTGTGGAGAAAGTTCAGAAGACATAAAATTTAAGGAGATCTTAAGGAGGAAAAAATCCAAACCTGAGGCTGAGTCATCTCCCTGCCAGGACACAGGCCTCCGGAAATCAGTGAAATCTAAAGAAGATAGAGCCTTTGATGTTTGGCACTGCTGAACTTTCTGTCAGATGACTGAAAACAGAAAGCTGCCCGCCCAGAAGCCACAAGAGGACACCTGCACAGAAGTGCACTGTCCTGCCCCGGGGGGAATTTTTATTAAAGCGAGTACAAATCAATAATGTGCATTTCACCAGAGGGGCAAAAGTCTCCATGATGTGATAGTTAGGGGGGACAAAAGAAAATGTCATACCTTGTCAAGTAGGAAGCCTGAGTGGACAAAGGAACTCTATTAAAACATGATGACAGGAAGGGGAAAAAAGTGATGTCATCAAGGCAGAAGACCAAAGAATTACAAAGAGAAAACGTCCACTAAATAAGAAGAAAGGATGAGTCATGATTTGGCAAATCTGCTTCTTAAACAATGTAGGAATCTGGGGTTTCTTATTGATTAGCTATGTGAACTGGAGCAAATGATTTAATTTCTTGGGGCCCATTAACTTAGCGGTAAGTATAAACAACCTCTAAGGCATGGGCCTCTTGTAAAGATTGAGTGAAATAATGAAAAGGACCACAGTGTCCGGCACACAGTAAATGCTCCTAAATTTCAGGTTCACTCCATTAAAATAGGAAATGAACAGGAATTAGCACTGTATAATTAATGTTTCGAGAAATGATCAAATCAGTGTATTTTCTTTTCACAGATCACAGGTGAAGGCTTTTAGGGTTTTGTTCAGATTAAACTATTCAACGAATCAACAGACTAATTTTTAATTCTCTAAAAATTTAGAATGAGGAAGACCTAAAGCACACAATTTCCCTGAAAATAAGTTTAATAGTGTGGTTCTACAACTAAACACCAAAGTAAGACAAGGCATTATTCAAAGCTCTCAACTTAGGAAGCCAGTGTACAAGTCAATGGCCACGTGGGGACAAAGAATGTATCAAAAACTCACCTGAACATCCCTTAGCTCCCTACACTGCTGCATCTGTGGAGAATGACCACAGGGTAGTCACGGTGCGGGTCACCACAGTGCCTGGTGTCCTGTGTTATTTACTTTTCTCATTGCTGAGACAAAATACCTGATATCCAAAGTTAAAGGAGGAAAAGTTTATTTGATTTATAGTTTGTAGAGATTTCCAATCCATGATCGGCTGGCTTCAAGGCAGGGTGGCTTGGCAGAAGAGAAAGTTTCTAGTGGCTAGAGGGTACCAAAACAAGGGAAAAGCAAGAAGGGAACCTCACCAGCGCCTTCCGGATCCTTTTATCTTATTTAGGCGACTTAGGGCCAGTAGCACTCATGCCTGCAATCCCAGTGTCTTCAGGCCTGGCCCCGCCACGAATCAATCACACACTATGGATTCAACCACCTCTGGAAAAGTATGAAACTTCGGGGGGGGACATGAAACACAAGCCACAACATGTCCTGAGCAGGTCAAGTAAAAAGACTCTCCTCTCCTGGCCTCTTTGTTCCACAACTTTTCTCTCATTTCACCTGTGGCACAATAGGATAGAAGTAAAGGTATAAAGTCCAAGTCTGTTGTCTGGGTTACTGCAGTGATCTTTCCCTTTAAACTCTTTGCTATATTAAAAATGAGGGAAAGACCATTCTTTCAGGATCATACACAGCATCAACGTCACCTGAAAGCCTACTCTGACCTCCAACACACAGTCTTTCAACAGCCTAATCAAAAAAGATGAAAAACAGAAAAAGGAGGCTCCTAACAGTTGACTAGGAAACCCACTGCAACACTTCTCTACAATCCTGTACAACAGATAACTGAATAACCCTTACAGATCAAGAATTTCAAAACTGACTTACAATAATTCTCTGAAAAACATCTGAATCACAATAATTGAGATTTTAAGTGATGATCTGAACCATCAAAAGGAAGTCACATCAGGCAAGAGGTAAGGAAATGGGGAGGGGGCCAATCTTGTGAAAACTTGCCACCAAACATATTTATCTTCAGCTAGACAGAAGATTCATGTCTCCTAGGATGCAGAATACAGGAAGTCCAAATAGCTTCAGGTTTATTTCTGAATTAAGTTTCTAAATTTTTGCAGTGAATGATGGCACACACCTATAGTCCCAGCACTCGTGAGGCTGAGGTAGGAGCAATTTCTGTCCTGTTTGCTGGAATCTGGAACCCTTTGCAACCATTAGGATTCAGACTAGCCCGAATCTGTGAAGAAAGATTCGGCAACTTGTAGACACTCTGTTCTGTAGACACGGACTTCAATTCATCCCAGCCTAGGTGCCAGAATATGTGAGTCTAGTCCCAAATGACCCAGGATGCCTATAAACTCCTTGGTTGCTCTATCTCTATATTTTGACACCCTCTCCAGCAGGGGACTCTTCCACATCTCTAAAAGTCCATTTCCTGGGCTGGGGAGTTAGCTCAGTGGTTCCAGTGCCTGTCTTGCAAGCGCAAGGAGCCTGGTTCAGTTCCCCAGCAACCACATAGCAATACTGGGGGTGGAGACTCACGCTCAGCAGCAACCAGTACCACATACCAGAGTGCCGGGTGGTGGCTCACGCCTGTAATCCCAGCACTCGGGAGGCAGAGGCAGGAGGATTGCTGTGATGTGAGTTTGAGGTTGAGCTCAGGGCCAGCCTGAACCACAAAGCGAGACCCTGTTTCAAAAAAACAAAACAACAACAACAAAAAAGCCCATTTCCTCTTATCAGGTTCAAAGCAAGACAAAATACTTGAAAGGCAGTCACAAATCATTTCTTGGCCTTCTCAGGGAAGACTAAATCTGTTCATTTGCATACCATTTTCTAACATCTTACTACATTATATTCCTTTTAGAATATAAATTCCACAAACATAAAGGACAGAGAGGGACTGGGATGTAGCTCAGTGGCACTATGACTGCCTTGCAAGCACAGGGTCCTGAGTTGGATCCCTAAAACCAACCACTTCCACAAATATAATAAAAAAGGATATGAACTCCATACCTATTGTTACCTGGCATGTGATAGACCTCAAATAACAGAGTCACAAACTAAATCCTTCAATCATTTCCTCACCAAGTTCTCTTCCTCAGTGTTGACTTGTACAGATTTTACTGAGCAGTCAGATCTGTACCAAATCTTTACCCAAATCTGTCTAATCTATATTCGGTACAAAAATAAGAAATACCATGCTTTCTAATATTCAGCTTCCTCTATAAGAGGAACTGTACCTTCCTCAAAAGAGAAACTGCAATATTCCAAGTGAATTTAATTAACATACTGATTGCTGCCTTAAAAAAACTAAATTTAATACTACAAAACTTATAAGCAAACTTAACTGCACATAACCTACTTTGTGTTCCTAAACTAATAAAACAATCGTAGTCACTTAATTTAATTCCATTTTTTTCTCCAATCTACTGGCATTTATTATAGAAAGTTGAAGAAACTTCCAAACTCAGGAACACTTTATGTCTCAACTTGGAGTTAAGAAAAATTCCTGTCTCAGAGTAGACCTTTTGTATGTTGTGAGAATAATTTTTCTTTTTCTTTCTTTCTTTTTTTTGAGACAGGGTCTCGCTTTGTAGTTGAGGCTGGCCCTGAGCTCAGCCTCAAACTCACATCACAGCAATCCTCCTGCCTCTGCCTCCTGAGTGCTGGGATTACAGGAATGAGCCACCACATCCGGCACTATGAGAATAATTTTTTATGTACACCTCACGAGAGCAAATCTAAATATTATCTAAGGTGAATTTTTTTCACCACGTTCAAGCTCCTTACCACTTATTTTTTTATCTTACCAGGCCAGTCAACAGCACGAGAAGGTAAACCCAACCAGATTAAATGCTCTCAGAAACCTCCTATACAAATCTGACACCCTCCTAATCCTCAAGGTCTTTGAAACAGTTTTGTGATGCTTTTAATACTACATTTCATGTATCTTAACTTAGGCGTGGGTTTTCCTTGGCTGTGGTAGATAAAAGACCTTTCCTTGGCTATGGTAGATAAAAGACCATTAGCCATTTCTCTCTCAGACAATAGGCTAGTTTTATATGTGTTCAGCAATGAATTGAGTGCTGAGTGCTGTGCAGCATATCTGTCTTCTCCCATGACTCTGAAAAAGCATATTTCTCCTCTCTTTGGCCTTAAATCTTTCAACTTTTCTCCACATTACCAAGTGAACAATTAATCTAATTGTAGCAATTCCTTAAGGACTAGTCCCTGGGTAAACAGGATCTTGCCAGGGAATTTCATGCTCGCTCTCTCTCTCTCTCTATTTCTTCTTTCCCCCAGACAGACCCGCTCTCTCCTCAAGCCACACCCACCTCCAGATAGACAGGATTCTCAGAACTCTTCGGAGTCCAGCCCATGTTAGGAAGAAGAGATCTCCTCACCCAGGTCACAGCACCAAGGACCACCCTTACAACTGAGGAGCAGCAGATGGATATGAGATGTCTCCCTCCTCCCTGGCACCTGGCCACAGGCTATGTGCACAGCCCAGCTCCTTGAAGAGAAGCAAAGCAAACCTGGAAGACAAGATATCTATCATCTTTGTCTTGTTCAGCCAGTTCTGAGAAGGAGGGAGGAAAAGGGAGAGGCAGCAAGGAAGGAAGGACACAGACCAGCAGAGATGTGAGAGAAAATAAGCCCTGTCCTGTGGGAGGTTACCACACAGGGAAGTTAGGAGTCAGGTAAACCAGTTGGATTACAGAGACTTGCAAGCAAGAGAAGGTATGCAGAAGTATTTCAGAAGTCAACCATAAGGACTGAGAGACTGGATGAATGGAGAGAGGACAAAGAGGATCTTTACAGTTTACAGAACACTTTCAAAGGAAACAACAGGATGGCACAGAGTGGAATGCGATTAGAACACACCCAAACACTGGGCAGATGAACAGGAACCAGCCACCCAGCTCTCGCTGACCAAGGAAAAGACTCAAAGTGGAAGCACCCAGGATGCCCTTTGACGGTCTCCTCCTCGAAGAGGATCTGTCAGTTTCACTTCACCCCAGTATTTCTATTTGCTTCTCTCAAAGGCCATCAGATCCCTATGAGAATCTCATGGATAAACATCCCTAGGAACAGAAATCATCTCTTGATACTGGTCTGACAGGCTTTACCCCAGAATAAGCCAGATGCGGACCCACCTTCCAATGAAATGAACCAAATGAAATGGAAGTGGGAGAATGAGGTTCAGGCTAATAGAGCATTCACACTACAGTATCTTCTCCCTGGCAGGTCACATCAGACTTCCAAAGGACACATGGTATCCTTGTCCCATCATTTAATCCAAGGAGGACAGCCATGAGAACACAAGAGACAATGTCACTGGACAGAAATAGTGAAAATGATGAAAATGGTTATTGCTTGAATTATGGTACATCTGAAGTCTTAGTTTTTCATTAATCTCAATAGCGATAGGTGATTTGTCTTTAGTATAAAATGTGCACCTCTAGATCTTTAAAAAGTAGATACAGGCTGGGGATTTAGCTCAGTGGTTCTGGCGTCTTCCTGGCAAGTGTTAAGGTCCTGAGTTCAGTCCCTGGGATACCACATACCACAATGCTGGGCATGGTGGCTCATGCCTGTAATCCCAGCACGCAGGAGGCAGAAGCAGGAGGATTGCTGCGAGTTCGATACTAGCCTGGGCGATCCAGTGAGTTCAGAGACAGTCTGAACTACAAGGTAAGACCCTGTCTTTCAAAAAAAAAAAAAAAGTAGATACAAAACCGTTACATCTGTCCAAAATGCCTGGAGGAAAATGTCTCTTTACTGCAAGAAACTGAGTTTCTCAACATTTCAGTCTCTGCTAAAATGATTTTCCAGCAATGAGCTCTTTTTTTGGCCTTTATACATCTCCAGTGTGCTTCCAAAACTTCCCAGTTTGGAAAGTCCTCAAACACCTTAATCTAACTGTCCATCCAGTTCAGGAACTTTCTCCACCACGAACCTGCTGATTTCTACGCGATTATTACGAGCGCTCTTAACACGAGGAGAGTCTATCTACTCCAAGTCCAAAGACACTGCTCCAAAGGAACATCACGAATGCACAAGGCACAAAAACTGCTTTGCACTGTGCTTTAGTTCTTATACAGGCCTTTCACACTCAGTCTCATTTAAATATCAAAATAACCTTAAGTATTTAGCAAATACATTTCTTTTATAGAGACTAAGTGGCTTACCCAAAGTAAGTGGCTTTTCTGTGGTAGCCAGATCCAATCTGAGCATGTCTTCCAAGAAGTGAGAGATAACCAAAGGTGAAAAAAAGTGGCTACAAGAGTGAGCCATAGAAAAAGAGTGATTAAAAGTAAGAATACATGACATACAGCAATTAATCACCTTAGAAACCAATCCATTTCAAACTCAGTCATTTGCAGATGAACAGCCTCAGTTCTTAAGGGGCAAGCACCTCAGCCTAGGTCCAATTTAAAGGATGTCCTAAAACAACTGGTTCTCAAAGTGTGGTCCTAGGACCAGCAACATCATTGCTTGGAAACTTATTAGAAATACAGTTTCAGGTACAGAGATCTGTTTTATGTTTTAGTATGCTCTCCCAATGACCCTGGTGCTCACCCTGGTTGGAGAACCACTGCCCTGGTATTGTACATCCAAAGGTCCATCAGTGTCCTCTGGGAAACAAACAATTTGGCTCCTGAGAAAAAGAAAGTGCAGCTCCAGGTTGGAACATGTCCAGCTGACATCAGCTCCAACCTGCTATACCTGGGATGACAAGCAGCACACTCTAAACTCGTGTCGGAACAACCAACACACTCCTTGCTGCCACCTCTTGTGGCCGTGAGTCGAGAGAACATTCTTCTCTACCCAGAAAATCTTAAGTTTTTTAGGTGGGAAAAGTTATATCACAGACAGAGTTAGGTTGTAAATCCATCATTCTAGCTTCCACTCTCATTCACTCAATAATATCTGATACACTGTATAATGTCCTAGCTGTGAAGCAAATGAGAACTGAGATCCCAGCTCCTCAAAGAAAAGACATGTATGAGAACACGTGTAACCTTGTGAGATGGTTTCTCTTCCTGCTGCTATAATAAAGTGAGACATTTGCTGAAGGCTTTCGGTGTACCTAGAACTGCACTAGTGTTACAATGGATTATTTTATTTTACCCTCACACACGTGATGACGTAAGAACTATTACTGTCCCCATTTCACCTACGAAGCTTCATCGGGTAAAATCCCCTAAGGTCACATTGGAAGGACCTGGCAGAGTAAGGAAGTCAACCAAACCTATTGTTCTTAATCCAAAATTCTACCTCCTTTTTTCATTTTAACATATGTTCTAAACTTAAGCCATTCGACTTTATCTATACTCTTCATATTCCTGAGTTTTAAGCACTATGTTTTTCAAATGTGTTTTATGCCATTATGCCCTGTACTCTTCAAAAAGGAAGTCTTCAACACTCCATTCAGCCCAGGTTCTTTAGCACGGACTAGAGAATGAGTAACTCACTGAACAATTTATGGTAATAACGATATCCAAAAATTAGATCAAAGGGACGAACCAACTCTGTCTGTCCATGCTTGGCCACAAGCCCAGGAAGCTCTCCTTGCCCATTTGGACCAACAGAAGCTCTCTCTCCAATCCAAGGTGCCACTGCACATTACTATTAGAGAACTCAGAGCATGACAATGTCCGCACTACACCCCCCACCCCACCCCTTCCAGAGTGGGAACTTCGCCTAATAGTCCATCTGTACACCCGCAGGACATTAAGTGCCTAATCAACACCTAGCAGATAAGCAATAAGACATAAAAATTCTTAAAGAGAGAAAAATGAATTACAATTTAAATGTAAAACTTTGAGAAGAACCTCTGGGACATAGGCCTAGACAAGATATCCTTAGATACGACACCAAAAGCACAATCCATAATAACCACAAAAAACAGTAAATTGGAATTTATCAAAATTAAAAATTTTGTTCTGCAAAAAGGTCCTGGAAAGAGAATGAGCAAGATGCAGCGTGGCAAATATAAGCAAAAATAAACAGTAATCCAATTAGAAAATGCACAAGATGTGAATAGACATCTCACCAAAGAGGATAAAATAAGCACAGGAAAAAGTTCACCATATTTAGCCATTAAGGAAATGCAAATTAAAACCGCAACAAGATTAAACACCTATTAGAATGTATATTGGGAAAGCTAAAATAAATAATGGTGACGATATCAAATGCTGGTAAATAAGTAGGGCAGCAGATCTCTCAAACACTGCTAGTGGGAATGTGAAATCGTACAACCTCTGCAAAACAATTTAGCAATTTCTTTAAAAACTAAACATTACAAAATCCAGCCATCATACTTTTAAAAAAAATTTTATTTGTTTGTTTAAGACAGGGTCTCACTTTGTAGTTCAGGCTGGCCTGGAACTCAGCAATTCTCCTGCCTTTGCCTCTTGAGTGCTGGGATTATAGGTGTGAGCCACCACATCCAGCATTGTCCTTTGTGGTACTGATTGCTGGTGGGTATAATTACCACACCTGGCACTGTTGTATGTTGTTACCCGGGATCAAACCCAGGGCCTTGGGCTTGCAAGGCAGGCACAGGAACCACTGAGCTAACTCCCTGGTCCAAACCATCATACTCTTTCTTGGACATTCACATTCCAGTGAAATGAAAACTTATGTCCACACAAAAATCTATATAAACTTATATGTAGAAGCTTTGTGTGTAATAGCCAGAAAATGGAAACAACACAGCGGTCCTTTAGCTGGTGAGTGGTTACTCCATAGTCTATCCACATCCTAGAAAGCTACTTAGCAGTAACAAGGAATAAAAACACTCATATGGCAAAAACTCAAATGAATCTCAGTGACACAATGCAGAGTGAAAAACTGATCTCAAAAAGTCACATCCTGTGCTTGCAGGTATAAAGTGCTAGCAAGAAAACAAAACTGTACTTGTGGTGAACAGATAGGCATTCCTAGCTTTCAAGGACAGAGGGGCTGGAGGAAAAGAAAGTGTCTATCCTATAACCAGGCAGCACCAGGGAGATGCTCAAAATGAGAGAATACTTCAGTGTCTTCATTGTAGCAGTGGTAATGTGAATCTTTACCTGAGGAAATTTGCAAACAGAAATGTGTATGCGTGTAGCTGGTGAAAATTGAATATGTTCAGAATTGTATCTCATCAATGTCCTGGTTCTTCTATTAAAATGTGGTTATGTAAGATGCTGCCAGTGGGGTAAATGGGCGAAGAGTACACAGGACTTCTCTACTATTTTTTGCAACTTCCTATGCATGCAGATCATTTCAAAATTAAAAATTAAAAAGAAAATAAGTAAACTACAGACATTTTATTCAAAATGACAAACAATAAAAGAATATATACTCATAATACTGACCAGTGAGATTCCAAACAGATTCAAATACACACTACAGGGAAAAGAGTAGTTTTAAAAAATTGACTCCAATTCTGTAGTATCTTACCAAGTACATTTCCTAACTCCTGACTCTCCCATTCTACCTCAAAAGGGTGGAAAAAGTGCTTGGTGTATGAGTCCCTTAGAGAGCCCAGGAGTTCTGGCCTGACAGGTTGGAATGAACACAGCCCAAGACTTCACCAGGGCTGGTCTCAAAGGCGGAGTCAAGGGCTTCACAGGTGACAGGAGAGGTGATGGGAGCCCAGTGCCAACAAAAAAAGCCCAGGAGGAGAAATGGCCTTCTTGGAGCAAAGCAGGGTATTGACCTACCTCCATGGCCAAGATTTACACTGTAACTCTCCGCCAAGACAAAACAAAACCAAGCCGACATAATTTTTAAAAAAATCAAAATCACTAGGCAAGCAAACAGAAAAACCTCAATAACCTCAGACACAATTTCCAACAAACGTTACAATCAACTATGTCTTCTTCCTTGACCTCCATGTTACCCCTTGTTTTCAAGGATTCTATCACCTACTTAATTCTCGGTCATAAGAATCCTCCAAAACTAGTAAAAAAAAAAAACCAAGGAGAAAAACTATTCAAAACACTACAAAAATTCCTGACTTAAGCCTCCATATGCATTTAAAGCACAGACAGCCACAACACATAAAGAAAACATGTCAATGTGGGTGAATTGTGCATCTGAAACAGTAACAGGTCTTACAAAGCTTAACTTATTAGCCTGGAAAATCAGATTTTCGGTAGTACTTCCCTTGTTTCACGTCGCTATTTCTTTTAAGTCTTGCATTATACAGAACAGTGCTTTTTCACTTTCAAAGCATTTTCACAAATGACTATGAAGAAATACAGCACAGTACCTAAAGGCTGTACTCTGCAACAGAGCTCTCAGACCCCTGTCTAATTTCAATTAGTCTGCTTGTTGTTCCCCCAGGTCCTGGGTTCACAGGGCTCCACAGGGCTAGACATCAAAAAAGAACAGCTTTACCCACGGAAGGGCCACACTAATCAGTCTAATCAGAACATTGCTTTCCCATAAAATCATCCACATTTCTGCATTCATGTGCTTTTCTTAACGACAGCACTTTAAAATCTCATTTCAACTAAAAGCCGTCCATTATCTTCCATGAAAAGATATATTTTTAAACGCTTTGATCTCGACACAGCCTTCAGTACATTAGCATTCTTCACCCTCCCCATCTTCACAGAACATAAACGCACAAGCTTGTGTGCATTTTAAAAAGTCGGGAAGAAAGGCGCGACTTTACATAGGCAGGACCTTCTCTCCTTCTGGTCCCCGTGCAGGTTTTCCCCCTCTGTCTTCAAAAATACATCACCCACCAGCAAAAGTACACTCATCCAAGATCTAAACCTTCTCCCCTTCCTCAGCCTACCAGGCACCCCACGGGGTGGGGGGTCTGGAACTCTCCTACTGTAGGGCCCATTCCTTTCAAATTGTTCAAATCAGTGCTTTCTGGCCCTTTGCATCAAAACTATTCATATAGTTCCTACACTGCCCTCATAAGCAGTGTGCATAGCATATACCCTGTAAAGCTCGGAGTACAGCTCTAGAAATCTAGGAAATAAATTTTACTTTCCTCCAGATCCTTTCAGAACTGACAGTCCAGAGAGATACTTAAACTGGGAACCCGAGTTTGACAAACGCAGCTGCTTGGGTCCAAGACCAGTAGGCAGCCAGGAGAAATCTCGGCCCGCTTGGCCAGGGACACAGCCCCGTTCGGGAAGTAGGGAACCGTGACTGTTCAGTAAGTCAAGCCCTGGCTTTTCGCTCCCCAGGAAGGAAGGAAGTTCTCTGCCATTGTAGCTATTAGCTACTGTGGTTTTATTTGCTTCTGGGGAGGAAGTTAATGTATCGGGTATTCAAAAGCATCTTCAAAGTATCACAAATGGCTCTCAGGATCCTCTGTCCTTACCAAAGCCAAGGTCTTTTATAAGCAATCAAACATTCAAGTTTCAAAAATGCGTCAGAGGAGCAAGCGTACGGATACAGGATAAGGGAGCTGAAGACCAAGGGTACAAACAATTCGGTCCAAACAGTAAAGCTTCCGGAGGCCACAGAATCAGCGTCCCACTTCTCCCTCCCTAATGAAGCCCCAGTCTAGGGGATCCACACCCTGTCTGGACTGAAAAGCATTTACCTTTGGATACAGTAAACCCACCCTAAAGACAAGACAAAAAACTATGAACAAAAAATGAAGAGGGTAAGTCTTCCCAATCACCAATCAAAAACGTGAAGAGAAAGGTAAGGCGAACCGGGCACGAGCGCTGCAGGGGTGACCCGGGACCCCACGGGGGTTCAGGGAGACGTGGAAAGGCAGCGCGAGCTCAGTCCAGGTGGAGCAGACCCTCGAGGTGCGCGCCGGGGCTTGGCCGTCGCGGCCGGGGCTGATGGGCACGTCTAGCCCCCGCCCCGGAGCAGGGCCTCGGCTTCTTTTGGCTGTCACGGCCGACTTGTCAGTCTCCCTTTTGCCACAAATGTCACATTCCAAGAAAAACCTGTAACCAGTTCTACTTGGAAAGTTTACCTCCCCACATTACATTCTTCTAAAGGCTGCACTATCAGGCTGGGGAAAGCTAGATCTCACTCTGGGTTTGTCAGAGAAATTTGTCCGGGGAGAACAAAGAAGGAGCGGAGTGGCGAAGCGTTCCAGCCCCGGTGTCCGAGGCGCGACCCCTTGGCCGCCCCACCCTCCGCGTCGAGTCCTGCGGGAGGGAAGGGCCGGGCAGGGTGGCCGGAGCCCTTCGGCCGGCGGCGTGCGCCTTTGTCTTGCGCCGAGGGAAGCAGCTGAACGCCCCCTTCCGCCCCCTCCTTCGGCGGCCGGAGACCCACGCGGCGGCGTCCCGGGGAGTCAGGCCGGGCGGCAGCGCCCTCCAGAGGTCCGGCCCCGAGCGGGGCGCGCCCGCTCTCCAGCACCCGGAGCCGAGCGGATCAGCAGGAGATCACGGTCCCCAGCGGGGCGGGAGGCGCGGCGCCGGGATCTGGCTGTGCGGACCAGACAGAGGAAGGGGGCGCGGGAGCCGGTTCGCGTTCCCTTCCTCTCTCCCCACTAGCTGGGTCCCTTGGCCGACATTCCCGGCCCCGTGCCCCATCAGCTGACCCAGTCGGAACATGTGGAGACGGGCAGACCTCAGCACCCGGGCCAGGAGGAATCCCGGGAGGAGCACAGGACGCTGGACCTTCGCTTGGGAGACTTCGGGGGCGCCCTCCCTGCAACCCCGCGGGGCTGGTTACCTCTCACCGCAGGCTCACAAGTTCCGCGGCGCAACTTTGCCCTCCACATGAGGCGAGCATGGCTAGTTCAGTCCCACGGCGGGAGAAAGGCAACTGCTGGGCAGAGCGCTGGGCATGGCGTGGAGCAGCTCGGGGAGGTGGCGCCCGACAATCGGCCCCATTCACACAGGAAGGAGAGAAATGCCAGGGCTTCCCTTCCAGCCCAAGCCCGACGACCGCAGCTGGGTCCTAGAGCGCCCCGCGCGCTCCCGCCGCCTCCCGCGCCCAGCTCCGGGCGCGCAGGCTGGGAAGTGGCGGGGCCGAAGCTGTAACCCTACACTACACCCGCCGGCCGCCCGCCGCTGGGC
Organism: Petromus typicus; assembly: GCA_004026965.1. Taxonomy (NCBI): domain Eukaryota; kingdom Metazoa; phylum Chordata; class Mammalia; order Rodentia; family Petromuridae; genus Petromus; species Petromus typicus. The sequence goes on from PVIR01010320.1 coordinate 37,418, forward strand.
CCTAGAGCCCGTCTTCGGCCTCCGGCCACCCCGCCCGGCCCGCCGGATTGCCTGGCTGAGGCTGCCTGAGCTCAAGCTGACGTGTCTCCCAGAATTCGGAGGGCGACAGTCTCCCTTGTTTTGTCCCCAGCCACGTTTTAATTCAGGCCTCACCAGTTGTCCTTTCTCAGATTTTGTCTTCCTTCCTACTGGGCCACTAATTCTGGTTTCAGATCTGTCTCCCAAACCCAGGTTAGGTTCTGCTTAGCATAAGTGTTTTTTCTTAAGTGAAATTTCTGGGTGGAAAGTGACCATAGTTTTCCTTTAACATTTCCCGGGCCCCAGTCCTTCGAACACGCGCTGGGATTGCAGTAAGCTGCTAGGTACTCTGCTGGCAAAAGGACCTAAACAGATATTAGACTGCCACAGTTGCAGAGCCAAACATTCTGTGGCCACGAATGCTCCTGCTAATCGTGATCTGCCTTGGTAGAGACAAAGAATAGGACTCTGGGAAAACGTTTCTGATTCTGCCCCACCTCTCCAATCGGGCTGTTCTGCGCAGCACTCCTCACCCACCTCGTTGTACTGGATTACAGTGGCTGTCCTCCCGACGGAATCTGTCCCAGGCCCTTCTGCCTGGCTTCGTGGGGAGCCGTGCTGCTCACTGAGAGGAAGCCAGGTAAGATGCAATTACTTACTGGCCACCTGTGAATGAGAGAGTCCAGGGGCAGCACACCGCCTGTCTTGAGTCCTCTCCTCTATACCTTCTCGCTGGGCCACGAGTCTAGGATTCCTCCCTACATTGCTGGCAGTTCCCTAACTGCAGCTTTACCCCTCCAGGCAGTTCCGGTGGGTTTGTGTGTTCTGCCTGGCTGTTCTGATCCCCGCTGGCTCTCTAGTTCAGTAAACTGTGTTCTCCAGATACACAATCACTTAATAATTATGTATCAAATACCTACTCCACTTAAAGTCACCTGTCCCGGTACTCAACAGCACACAAGAGAAACTCGGAACAGCTCACCATCCTTTGAGGATGTATTACCCATTTAAGAGAACAAGAAAGGCAAACACAAAATGGGAAGCCGCAGTGCAAGAGGCAGCAGGCGGAAGGAGATTTCCGCAGATAAAGGAGAGCCCGGGAGGAAGTGGTGTTCAGATATGACAGGAAGAGAAAAGGGCGGGAATGGACAAGCAGAGGCTGAGCCACGGCGGAGCAGACAAGATCTGAGTGTATGGGAAGAAAGTGTAGACAAAGGGAAGGCTTTTTATCAGAAAGGAGGAAGACACATGGAGAAACAAGAAAGAACGAACCACAAAATGTAGGCCTGTGAAGAATTAAAACAGTTATCAACCAAATCTTTAGTTAGCTGATGAGAAAATCTGGGTTCCCTGTTGAATGATTTGCTCAGTGTTACAGAATAAGTGTAACAGGAAAGCAAAGTAGAACTGGCTTCTACCTCAGTGTGTTTTTATTACATATTGCAAATCCTGTGTAGCAATTTAGCGTGAGAATTACAGATGTACTGTCTCATCTAGTATTTGTACAAATTTAATATAGAATGGAGAAGAATTCATGAGTAGAAAAAGAGAAAGAAGGAAGCTAAGTTACATAGTTCAGTCCCCCCTCCTAGGTACCATCCCACAAGTAGGAAGCCCCAGAGTTTACAACATAAACTCTAGAACAAAATAAGCACGATTGAATCGCAGCTCAGCCACTCTCTGAGTGACCTTGGGTAAGTCACTCTACGTTTCTAAAACTTACCATCTTCAGTTGTAAGATGATGAGCACAGCACCAAGTGTCCCAAGTGTTTGTAATGACTGAATAGAGTGACAATGCAGAGTGCTTAGCACATTGAATTTAAGTACTCAGCATGTATTTGCTAGTATTTCACCTAACCTCTCACTATCCTTGTGAGATGAAGAGAAAATCTAGGGTTGTTGCAGGAAGCAATGATGTGAGGTTGGGATAAGAGACAGAAAGAAATAGAGATATTATATCTTAGAAGATACCATGAAGAAAGATAGCAATTCTTTGAAGTAAGGTTTCATTCTTCTTGGCCATTATTAACAAGTTGAACAGTCACAATGCTGGTGAGATTTGGGTGGGGCTCCTACGTTCCTGGTGGGAATGTAAACCAGTACAAACACTATGAGATTCCTCCAAACTAAAACTAGAAATTCCATTTGATCCAGCTCTTCCACTTCTAGGTATCTTTCCAATAGAGTTTAAGGCATCATATTACAGACATACATACTTGTTTTTATAGCAGTACAACTCATAATCGCTAAATTTTGGAAGTGGCCTAACTGTTCATCAAAAGATGAATATATAAAGCAAATGTGGCAGTTATCCACATGGAGTACTGTGCTATATAGAAAGATAAATTTGCATCATTTGTAGAAAAATGGATGCACCTTGAGGGTGGAGAGAGAAGAGAAAGGAAAAGCATGAAAAAAAATAGGTCTGTTGTAAACATGCACCAACTTGCCACAAGGAATTTAATGATGAACGGCAAACACATACCAATAAAATTTTTTGAAGTGTTTCATTCTTTTCATTGACTAGATGATTATCTCAGGGAAAGGAACAAAGTAATCAAGTTCACTGAATCTGAGCCCAAGTCACAGAGAAGTATGTTTCTTACTTGGAAGAATGGGTCATTGGACCAACAATGGAGAAGAGGAACTAGCAGGAGAAAAATGTGAGTGACTGTCTTTTGGGTAAGAAGTTGAAGATAGATTTTTTTAAAATAATGAAAATGTGAAGATCAGCTCCTGTGAATGCTCACAAATAAAACATGTGGAAAGAGGCTAGAAATGTAAGAACTGGCGGAGCTTGAAAGATGGGAAGCCAGGGAAAGTGTTACGAGGTTGGTCCCTCTATCTGATACCATAGATTCCTAGACATTCTGCAAAGTGCTAGGCATCCTTGTAGACATAAGAATCTTCAAACTCAACCTGGCAGACCCAGCCTGCCCTCCCTAAATGATGCTAAGTAATCAAATTCGTAGAAGTTGAGGTGGAATGTAATGCTAGATGCCAATTTTTCCCCTTCCCATCGCTTAATTTCCTCAGTTGCTAATAATCTCAACACCAGATTCAGAAAATGATAGTCTACTATATCAAATACATCTGAATCAATTGCCCAGAAATGAACGCCTGAAAATAAGGCCTCAAATATAACTAGCAAAAGGTTATCAATAACATTTTATAGCATATTTTATGTTAGCTTCTGATGCCTGGTTTAACCCAAATAGAAACAAGACACACTTTCAGATTGCAACAATGAATGCAGCTTGACCAGCACCAAGGCCTGCACTCTTGTGTGCTTTTTTTGGATGTACACTCTTGCTCTAATTGTCAGCATCATTTATCCAATGACCAAACTTGTTTCAAGCCAGGAAGGGGAGTCAGGAAGATGAGAGGCCTCTTTGAGGACATTTTGGAACAGCTCAGAGAACAGTCTTTAACTCCAAACAAGACAGGTACCAGGATCCTCCCCGAAAACAGAGACAGAAAGAGGGGCAAAGGAGCAGCAGCACCCAGGTGGAGATGCATGAGCCGAGCCTTAGAGCAAGCCCAACCCCAGTCCCAGTGTGGAGAGAAACAGTGCAAACTTGTCTTCTTCTTCTACAAAGCCACAATAATGGAGGTAACCTCCAAAGTTTATGGTGAGGATTAAATGAGATAGTACACATAGTGTGATCAGAAAATACAGTGTTTAATTTTCTAAAATTTACTACAGGAAAAGGTACGTTACCAAAATACCCTCTCTCTCTTTAAATGTACTTCTTTGAAGAAAGGAGAGTATTTTCAGTGGGATTAGTGACAATTAGTTACTATAATATATCTTTTTAATTTTTCTTTCTTTCTTTCTTTCTTTCTTTCTTTCTTTCTTTCGAGACAGAGTATTGCTATGCATTTCAAACTGGCCTTGAATTTACTATGTAGCCCATGGTGGCCTTGAACTCATGTTTATCCTCTTGGGATTACAGCTGTGAATCACCATGTCTGGCTCATACCTTTTAAAAAATTTAAACATTTGCTATATTTTGGGGAGGTCATTTATATCAAGAGCTGTCCACATCTGGGGAATTCAGGAAAAGCTAGAAACTGCCATTTTCCTCTAGTATTTTGAAATACCAAGACATTAAACTATCCTATTAAAATGCAAATTTCTTTCCCTCTTTTGCAGGACTTATCCACCTAAACACACACAAGTTCTTACAAGCTAATAAGTGGACCACGGGGCCCTAAAAGTAGTCCTGACCTTGCTAGAAGAGAGAAAGTGAATGGCAAAGGGAGAGAGGATGGACACACCATGGAAGCAACAGCTCCTGGACAGCCTTCCTAGGACAGGTCGCTACGTGGTAGATCACTGTTACTGACTGTGGAATGAATGAGCCACTGAATGTAACGAGACTGCCTTAATTAATGTGCTTGTTCTGCTTGTAGAAAAAGAAAGGACACTTTAAAAGTTCCAGGTGTGTAGTGATTTCTAAAATTCAATCTATGAATGGAAGCGTATGAACAATTTAATTCCTCATATCCTTCATCCAGACTTGAGAATGCCCACGAGTAGTGTCCAAGAGTCTGCTCTGGGTGGTTCATAGCACGATGACTTTCCCCACTGTCTTGCTGGGGTCGTGTGCTCTTGTAATTCTGTTTCAGAAGCTTTTACTGCATCAGAACTTAATAGGCTGAAGGTAAGGGATGATGGTGGTTAAAAACAAAACATGATGGAATCATACAGGAGTGATTTTACAAAGGAAAAAGGGAGATTCCAAGAAATCGTGCTGAGAAAGGAAGATGTCTCAGCAAAAGCACGGACAACAGAAAGAAGAGTACACATTGCCATGCTTCTCAACACTTTTTCTTTTGGCCTCTTCATTTTATAAATAAAATACCACATCAACACCGGGTTTGATAAGCCCCTGTGCAGTAATCCACCATTATCAGGAGTTGTGTTTTCTGTGCTTTTAATTAACCTAGTCACCTGTAGTCCAATACAATGAAATGAAAATTCCAGAAATAAATGCTTTATAAGCTTTATACTATACATACTTCTGAATATCAGGAAGAAATCTTCAGCTGACCATTCTGTTCCATTAGGGACATGAAACATCTCTTTCCAGTACAGCCAGGCTGCATACTCCTCATCCATTACTATGCAAGGTAAAATATATTTTGAAAAAAGACAATTATATTTAAATAAATTTTATTACAGTATATTATAACTATTCTATTATTATTGTTGTTCATGTCATATGCTTAATATACAAACTTAATCATATACATGTATGTACAGAAAAAAGCATTATATGTGGATTTAGTATTGTCTGTAGTACTGGCGTCCACTGGCCAGCTTGAAGCCTGTCTTCCTTGGATATGTATTACTGTATTACTATTACTATTACTATTACTGTATTATCACCAAGCAAAAAGATCTTTTCCAAGGCTTTCTTTCAATTTTTGATTTTACAAAGACAGTAGTTAGGGTTTTCTGCCTATTTCCCAATATAAAATCGTGTTCTTTATTTATGCATGCCTCCTCTGGAGTTCTGACACACAGCCTGCCCCTATCTTTCGAACCATTGACAGGGACATAATTCAGGAACACGAGGAGGCTGAAAGCGGAGGGGACTGGGTGTGCATCACTGGCGGAGCGGGGGGATGGTGAGCCTTGCTACAGCCATGAAGCGGAAGCCTGAAAATCGAAGGGAGAGTACAATGCACAGACAGATGGAAGGAAACCCAGGAAAGGTGCTTCCAGAGCCATGGAAATATTAGGTCCCTACAGACATGGAAGAGCAAACTGCTCTCAGGACAAATTACATCTAATAAAATGAACCATTTGGAAATCCTACTCCATGGCAAGCTTACCTAAGGACTCTGTGTCAATTAGGAAAGCATTTCCCAGCAAATATTTAGTAATACCTAAAAGGGCCACACTCTGTGCTACCGCCTATACAGGAGCACAGCTCATGTGTGAAGCTATGGATCTAAGACCTGTTCTTCTGGATGTTTTTAGTTTCACACCCATTGTGACACATCAGTGTCTTATTGCTTCATTCTTTTCTCCTACAAGCATTATTACCTATTATGTACAAACATATCATTTTATATAAAATATAAGGTCCAAAGGGAAAACGAGACAATGGCCCCAAATAAACCTGAGATCCGATCCTAAATAAGACAGAGTAGCTACAAATATAAAGATAAATATTCAATAAATGATAGTTATTGTGATTATTATTTGCCACTATTGCTACAGAAAACTTGGAGATATTGAAAGCTCATAATACTTTTTGATTGATTAGTTCATTCAATATTTCTTAACCTTGGACACTTATGGATATTCAAGGTGATAGTTTTTTGTCCTGAGGACTTTTCCTGTGGACTGGAGATGACCTGTACCCCCTAGATGCAAGAAGCAACCACATTTAGTTATGAAAATAACAAAAAATTGTCTTCAGACATTGTAAAATGTCCCTTAATGTATTACAATGCTCTTAAATAAGAATTACTGAATCGATTGATTAATTGATGCTACCCAATAAAAAGAGGATCTTAATCTTCTAACCATATTGATCATTCTGTTGAGCTGTTCAGTGGATCCAGTTGGATATTAATAGGAAATAGTCGCAGTTGTGTTTGTCCTACAATATATCATGTGATAATTCTTTTCTCATTCTCCTTCCATGAATAAAATGTTAATCATGGTTTCCTCTTTTATTCCACCAGTGATATAGACACACATCTGTTTCTAAGACTGGAAGCATACTGAGTTTCTGGAGCAGCAGTGGAGAGCCATGATTAAAAATGAAGATTTTTACAATAACTAGAAACAGGTCAGAAAGTTTGCACTGCAGGATTATAAAGGATGCTGATCACCATTTTGAATAGAAAGTTTGGGTGTTTTATTCTGAAAACATATCTGTTCAGTTCATAGCACAGAGGAGGACAGCAGAAGGACTAGCCCCTCCATTCCTAGCTCTTCTTTTCAGAATATGCTGTACAGACCAGCAGGTCTTGTATTTAAAAATCCAATGACGGCTGGGGATTTAGCTCAGTGATTCCAGCACCTGTCTTGCAAGCGCAAGGGCCCGGGTTTGATCCCCCAGCAACCACATACTATACTGGGCATAGAGACTCACACCCAGCAGCAACCAGTACCACATACCACAGTGCTGGGCCTGGTGGCTCACACCTGTAATCCCAGTATTTGGGAGGCAGAGGCAGGAGGATTGCTGTGATGTGAGTTTGAGGCCAGCCTGAATTACAAAGAGAGATCCTGTCTCAAAAAAAAAAAAGAAAGAAAGAAAATCCAGTGACACTTAAATGGAGAAATTACCACCATTTCTAATGGCTCCAACCATGGGGGATGGCTCAATTCAGGAGAAAAACTCAAATTACAGCATAAACTTGGCAGGGGAAGAGGAAATTAAAATTCACTTATTAAATATTAGAAATAACTACAAAAACTAACTACTAAAGAGAAAAACTTATGAAAGCACAGCAGAGTATGAAACAACACAGAACTATGCCAGAGGTGCAATGGTTCATTCCTTCACACGTCTGTTTGTTTTACCATTCATTCAAATATTATTGACTTTATTGACAGGGGAGGTACTCTGCAAGGTGCTAACACCCTGGCATGGGCTCTATCTTATGTGTAAATAAGTCTATAATTACAAACTGGGCTGTGTGAGGTAAAGAAAAGGAGAAGAGTGCGGTAATAGACGGACTAATAAGTATGAAGTAAGATCTACACAATGTGAATTTTTATTAAAAACAGGATAGAAAAGCTACATCAGCAAGAGACCAACTTGGGATAAACAATTTTTTAAAAAGCATTAAGTGGAAATAAACCACAGGTAAATTCCATAATTTGGTCACAATATCTACCTAAAAAATGAGGTCTGTCTAGAGGGACCTCTGAGCCCTCCTAAAACAGGGGAAGACCCAGGCAGGATTCCCTGTGCTATCAGGGCAGATGTTCCTAACCTTGGGAGGCTTCCTCTACAGAGCTCTAAAGCGCGGATGCTGGGCCTCACAGCAGAGCTTCCCACTCAGGTCTGGGTGGGGACAAGCATTTGCACTTCTCACAAGTTCCAACACCCATGACACTTATTCCCAGACCACATTTTAAGAACCACTGGTGGAAGAGATGTGGAGACCCGTATCTCTAAGTACTCAGAATGCCAACCTAAGAGAGAGAACAGGCATGAGGTATTAGAGAAGAAAAATAATCAAAATCCAGTTTTCTGTCCTGAGCTGGCATGCCCAGAATGCCTTCTGTGCCAGGCAAGTCTACATCTTATCTTGTGCTATCATCATGTCACACCCAAGTAAGTAGGTATCATTACCATTCCTTCTACATGAGGAAAGGAGGCAAGAGAGGTGTGAGAATTACCCATGATGACAAGGACAGGAAGTGCTGGAATCAGGATTCCATCCTGTTTGTGCAGAGCTATTGCTGTATTTTATATTGCCTTTCCAGCTCTCTTGTCCAAAACTCCAGACCCTGCTACTGGTGCGAAGCTCTCTAAGGCCAGACCCCAAATGGGAACTGATGGATTTAGGCTTCTTTTCACAAATTTCTAGGGGTGGTTTGGGACCTGAACTGACTTCCATGTAATTCTACTAGTACAGAGAGGAGTGCTATCTATTAAACTTTCCACATATGAACTATGTTACACATGTAACATACATTCTGATTTTAAGCCACCACAGGAGGCAGATAAGTACTTTCAAAAACAGGCTTAGCAATCAGGTAAGCCTAGGGTAGACTCACTCTGCCAATTATTATTTACAAATATGGCTAAATTACCGACCTTGTGTAAATTTCAGATCTTTCCACTTCATACCATGTAATAGTTACAATAATACCTATCTCAGGACTGGGGATTTAACTCAGTGATTCTGGCATCTGCATGGCAAGTGCAAGGTCCCAAATTTGATCTCAATACCACATATCACAATGCCGGGTATGGTGACTCACACCTGTAATCCCAGCAGTTGGGAGGCAGAGGCAGGAGGATTGCTGAGTTTGAGGCTGGCCTGCACTACATAGCAAGTTCAGAGCCAGGCTGAACTACAAAGAGAAACCTGGCCTCAAAAACTAAAAATAATAAAATAATAATAATAATAATAATAATAATATCTATCTCAAAAGGCTGTGAGAAATTCATTAATCATGTGAAAGGGATTCTATAATGTTTAGTTGTCCCCACATTCACTATAACTACTGGCCATTGTTTTAACCTGCTACACATTTTGTTATCAAATATTTCCAGTTTACAGGAGTTCAAATTATTGCTGAGGCAGACTGTGCATCATATGGTATATTTTTGTTTACATTTCTTGAGTTTGGGATAGATGCAGACAATATGAGTGATGGACATATTTATTTGAGTTCCTCACCCCTCCATTCTCACAAGTAGGGAAAATATCTCAAGATAGATCCAGAAATAAAACAGAAAAAGCAGGCTAGGTTAGACAGTCGAGGTAAGTTAGTAAAGAATTAAATGAGAATTAATTCATAGACTTATATCAACTTGGACAGGAGACTGAGCCCAAGCTTTCCAAGACCCTACAGATGCTAAGTATTGGCCAACCTCTGTCTGAAGCACAGTTTTCAGGCCAAGTTTTAAGTATAACATTCATCAACTAAAAGACGCTCAGCTGACATTGTGGGAGAAGATGGAACAACTAGAGCACACTGACTTGGAGAAGAGATTGGGGCAAGCTCTGATAGTGTTAGATATTTTAAGAGCTTCCTGAAAGGATGAACAAATTTATTTTATATTTGCTTCATGACACCCTAGTGCAATGTCTTAGAAACAGTAGTTGGCAACCTCTAATAGGTCATGAAGTCAAGTGAACATGGTTAGCACTGTAAATAAATGAGATGGAAACCAGTAAGGACCATTTAAGGAGGGTGATTACTATGTGATGAAATTTCTGTGATCGTTTCAGCTACAGCTATAATTTGTAACGTAGGTCCAAAGGTAAATTGTACCTTTTCCTGGGTTACCATGAAACAATATTTGAAAGCTCCAGAAAATAAAACATGAGTAAACGGGTGAAAAAAAAAACAGGAAGCTGGATTTCAGCTCACTACAGAAAAAGCTTTAAAAAATGACCACTGTACAATAATAAGACAGGTGTTCTTGGGAAGCAGGGGCCCTCCCCCTGTATACAGCATCTTCTGAGGGGTGTACTAGAGGAGGCTAGGTGAGGTTGTTTTAATTACAGATAGCACTGAGAGGACACCAAGATGCCCTGGTGTTCAAAAGTCCAACAGATCAGACTTGAGTTTATGCTAAAAGAGAAGATGAAAATAATCAAAGCCTTCATATCCAGACCCAGAATCCATGTAACCATCCCAGGAGAAAAGATCATTCTGTGTTTATATGTTATATAAAATGGAGCTCACACAAAATCTCGGAAGTTCTTTAGGATCTCTATCATTAGGACATGCATTTTGAGCATCAATTTTCTCACTGAGGTGATAGAATAATTCAGCCAGCAGTAATCAAAATGCAGTGTTGTGAGCACTTAAATCAAGTCAGATAGACACTGAGAACCGGGTGAAACAGAACAGACAGACCTAGTAATAGATCAAGCTAAGACCCAAGGCCAAGACAGAGTTTCCTCAAGTGTTGCTCCCACGCCTAGGACTGCCAGATGAAATACATGACCCCAGCTAGTTTTGAACTTCAGATAAACAACAATTTTTTGTAAATGTTACTGTTTTTAGGTCTAAAATGTCCCCCCAAAGACTTATGTTTGGCAGGTGATTTGGTCATGGGCTCTGTACTCTTCATTGGACTTGTCCATCGATAAGTTCCACAGAGGAATGTGCCATTATTAGACAGGGCCTGGTTGGTAACAGGACATGGGGGCGTGGCCAGGAAGGGTGTACTCTCTTACCCAGATCCTCCTTCCTCCCTTTCTCTTTTCTCTCAGATTTCTAATTGCCATGGGGTAGACACCTCTACTCTGCCATGCCCTTTACTATGCCTCTTCTGCCTGGGGCCAACCAAGCACAAACTGAACCCTAAAAAAATCAACACAAAACAAAAACCAAAACTGTGAGCCAAAATAAATTTCTGTCTGTTTAAATGGTTGATGGACATTTTGTCCTAATGAAGTAGAAGTGGCTAGTACAGTATAATATGTCCCAGCTGTTGCAGGTGACGTATTTATAAATTTTAAAAATCAAGTTTAAGTATGTACACTGTGCTTTTATTTGCTAAGTCTGGAAAATACTTACCGATCTATACTGGGTTATGTCTTTGGACTGCTTTCACAGATTCCTCAGTTTCTCATCTGGTAACAGTGTGAAATATCAGCTGCAAGAAGCTAATGATACACAAGTGTTAATGATGGCCAGAGGAGAAGAGGAACGAAATTCAAGTGGATGTGGTATAATAGCCTGGTCTCACTGAGCCTCACCAACCAAAGTGTCAGGGTCTTTTAAGAGCAGGAAAAACAGACTCTGTGAGACATCAGGATGCCTACACTGCATTTGAGGAAGGAGGTAATGAGGTCACCATCCTACTCTGGAGTTTCCATCCTACCCCAGGTTTGTCCGAGGAAGAAAACCTATTTCATTGATTCATGCTCCACTACTCATTCAGTTATTCCAGAGAAGAAGCTCACTATGGCTGCCTCCAGCTGTCCCAAGGCACACATGATGCTGTTCTTTGCTAACCTTCAACCTTGATGGTCACTGCGAAGGATGGGTCTCATCTAGGAACCTTACCCCAGCTCTCCTTGACCTCTACGATGAGTCGGTTCCTCTTCACTGGGATCTCATGCCTCCTTGAGCTCAGCAGAATAACAAAAATAAACATAGTCTTTCAGGAGTACTTCCCATGTGCTAAGTACCTAACATACATGTATTAAATAAGTTCAGTGCATCACTTAACAATTGAGATACTTTCTAAGAAACATATTGTTGGGCAATTTCATCATATAGATCTCAGAATGCACTTACTCAAACCTAAATTGTATAACCTACTATATACCTGCACTATATGTGCATAGGCTATCCACCTCTGCTGAATATTGTGGGAAATTATAGCATAATGGTAAGTATGTGTGTATCTAAAACCATCTAAATAGCAATGTTTATACTGGCATTACCACACAATAGGAGTTCTTTGGCCTCTTCATAATCTTTCCCTTAGGACCATCATTGTATATGTGGTCATTATGGAACACATGACAGTGTTTCATTCCAATACACAAGTGGAGAAATAAAAGCCTACAGGAGTTAGGCAACTTGTCTGTAGTTACACAACCAGTTGGTGCCCATTAGCTGGAACCAAAGTTCCACATCATACATTTTTCTGATAATAAGTGTTTCTTCCTAAGTTCAGTTGTCAGTTATATGAGGAAAGGATAGTGTGTTGTTCACCCTGGTGTCCCTGAGCCTTGTGTCACTTGCAGTCTGTGGCATGTTGTAGGCAGCATTGTACATGAGTCAGCCTGCCGTTTTGCAATCAAGCAGTCCTAAGAACAGATTATGATTTTGCTGAGAATCTGCTATCGGGAGTTTGGCTTCCTCTGTCTTGCTCTGAAGGTGAGGATGGTAGTTCAGAATCCTAGCAGTACAGATGTTAGAGATGTAATTCAGTGGTACAGCACTTGCCTAGATGCCCAAGGATTTAATCCTCAGAACCACAAAGATCAAACAAACAAATCATAATAGTAGAAAAGAATAAGGTTGAATTTAATCCCTGGATCTATAAATTTAGGTACATTGCTGGCATAAATATTTCAGGTTTTAGATAGTTTTTTTTTTTTGTTTTTTTTTTTTTTAGGTTTTTGGAGACAGGGTCTCGCTTTGTGGTTCAGGCTGGCCCTGAGCTCAGCCTCCAACTCACATCACAATCCTCCTGCCTCTGCCTCCCGAGTGCTGGGATTACAGGCGTGAGCCACCACGCCCGGCACTGTGGTATGTGGTACTGGTTGCTGCTGGGTGTGGATCTCCACACCCAGTATTG
>PVIR01010321.1:0-50178 GCA_004026965.1 Petromus typicus
CCTTCTAAATATAAATTTTGTCCATTTTCCAGTGTACCATGATTAGTTCATACATTTCTATGTATTTTGCTTCTTCTATTATCAATTCCCTTTGCACATCAAAAAATATGTTTATGATTTGAACTCTATTACATCAAAGATGTAACAATCTTTCAGAATTGATTTATCTTTTCCAAAACAGGGCAGTCTTATGAATGGCATATATAGACTTCAGGGGGAATTTATAGCTTTGTTTCATAAAAATAGTATTTCTCCAGCACTAATAGGAAGCCGGTAACCTTGAAGAGGATGAGGTCATCTGAGAGTATCTCCCACTAGACATGGAACTAAGGCCTCACTAATCCCTGACTCCTTGAGCTGTCAGCATTTCAGGGAACATATTAGTGGCAACCTTTGCTGTTGAAAGAATTCAGAGAAAAACACGTTCACCATTTTTTTTTTCTGCTCTACTATCCTTACAGAGAGACATGCACTAGATTTTCATAGGAAAGATTTTATGAGAAGTGATCAAATGACTTGTGGCTTGGAATTACAGATGAAGTCAAAGTTTTATAAGGGAACTTGATATCTTATATTATCCAATGACACATCCCTTCTATAAAGGTGACTTCCTTCAATTTACTTACTTAGAGTGAATGAACATCACCATTATTTAAAACCCATTTTAGTCTCAGGAATTCTTTCCATTAGAAGAATACTTTATATTAAGAAATATCTATTGAAATAATAATGTGTACCATTTGGTAAGGATTTATTTTGATGCAAGCACTGTACTGAGTTATAATTCTTATAACTCATTATGACATTTTTCATATTAGGATGATGTAGACTGGTCCTTGTCAACAGGTTACCTGCTCAAAGATCCCTACATATGTATTTATTGAATGTTAAAGTTGGGATTAAAACCCTGTGATGCAAGATTCCAAACTGTATCCCACACTTTCATTTTTCCTTGCAAAATCATGTAACAGTTCAACTCTTTCTTCTTGGTGGTGACATGTCAAATTTGCTGTAGTAAAATGATCATTATTCCCACCCTTTGGAATTGCTGCATTATGGTGCCAACGGTTTCAAATTCTTGCTGATGAAATCCTTGCCACAGATCCCTGGGGTTGGCTCCCAATTCTACAAAGGCATTTAATCATGGGCTCATTTTAGTAGAGTTACTTGAAAGTATTAGACACTATAATTTTAGGAAGTAGAATCTACTGTAATAATTTTAAGCAATAACTTGTAAATAAATAATGCATTTAGTTGGAAATATTAGTTAAATTTCAGAATTTTCAGAAGGGTCTGAGTGTCTGCAGCTGAGAAGGTTCTTCCAACTCTACTGTGGCATCCCTGTCTGAGACCTGCCTGTGCCACCCTCACTGATGATGCTGGTACTGGAAGGTGGGAATGTTCTTGCTACTGTGCCCCAGAAGTCTGACTTCTTCACCACTGCCCTTACCAACTGGATCTGAGGCAACATAATCATGTTGCTTTCTTCCAAATGAAATTAAGCATAGATTCAAATAAGCACTTCTGAAGCCCAGCTCAGGCATTGGAGACCTAAAAGGAATGGACATGGTAACAAACAAACATAGAGCTTTTGGTACTAGAAGGAAGAGGGAAGCAGGAGGTAATCACGCTCTGGAAGTTTTCCAGTCCTGGGAAGCATGCTCCAATATGATGAACAGGATGTGTATGGATTAGAAAAAGTAAAACATGGACAGAAACAGACTTTCCATGAGAAAAATAATTATTTACATGAATGCAAAGTCAATTGAAATATAAGTGTTTCAATTTCTACCTTATAAAGATACTCTTGATTTCAAAGCAGTTTGTTCTTAGAAATGGCCAAAGTTTCTTTTCCTCTAGAAGCTTGAAGATAGTAGCTACATGTATTAATCATTCCTCTAATTTTTTCATATGGAAGCAATCTGCCTATAGCATACCAAGTGTAGCTTCTTCAGTTTTTCTGTGGGCTGTTCCACAGCATTTTTTATTTTTCTTTTTTATGTGACATTTCACAGACTGTCTCAGATTATCTCATTGTCACCATATTCTCTGGGAAGATATTTTAATGACATGAAAGAATAAATTACATACATGAAATCAATATATGCTGCTCAATTTTATAGTTGTCTAGTTATTTCATAAATTATGATGAAACATTTCTTCTTTATTTCTTACATGGGTGACATACCTATGTTCTCATTTAGAAAGCTTAAAATACAAAAATTACAGATTAATTTCTAATCCTTTAAAAGTCACTCTACTGATTAATTTGAAATTTCAATTTTTTCTTTCTCTGAATTTCTGAGGCAAAGATTGTGTCATTTATTTAGTCATTGGCAATGTGCTCTTCTGAGACTGTGTAACTATATAACTCCATAAACTGGTAGAAAGGAACATGTGGCTAAGGAGAAAGGATCAGAGTTGAAAATGTATACAAAGGGATAAGCTGCGACTTTCTAATACCTTTTTATATGCTCTCATGTAAATATCCTATAATTAGTTCATTTAAAATGTCCTTTGCTATTTTTTCTTTGTATTTTCTCTCTGTTTTGGAATATTTTGTCAAGTTTCAGAAAAATGTTACTGTGATTTAAATTGGTTTTTTTAATTAGATCAATTATTTTGAAAATATCTCATCTGTTTTCTTCAAAGGAAACCATGTGTTTCTGATCACGTCTTGCGCATATATACACATGGTGCACTCTTTTCTATCAACCTCTGCCTTAACAACTCTTGTCCTTCTACTTGGCCAATATCAAGCTTCTGGAAGAGTTCACTGTAGCTGTTGTCATAAAGAAATTCCTAATATCTTGTGCTGCAGTGAGTATTCATCCTGTTTATCTCACTCACTGAAGTCCTTTGTATTTTCATCTATCCAAGCAATTTAAAATTCATTCTGGAATTTCCATTCAACTGCCTAATATAATTAGCAATGCAATTACTTGTAATAAATGCACTCTTTTTAGAAAAAAATTCAAATCTTTATTGGTACATTATGAATACACATCATCATTGCATTCAAAGTTAAGAGTTTGTACTGGAATATGACATGACTTGATTCTCATTCTTTCCCCTTTAAAATCAACATAATCCAGCACAGATCCGTCAGAATTCCACTTTGAATTTACATCGTCTGACGTGGCTATGCCCGGTGGTGAATGTGGTGGAAGGCTTCACAGCAACACACGGTTTCACCTAGAATGACAGAGCACGTCCCCGACCCCGGACTCAAGGCCACGTGCCCTTAGTTACCACAGGCTACCTGGGGAGCACAATTGTCCAATACCAGTGCAGCTGCTCACATTGCCTGCTTCCCTGTTTGCTGTAAAATCTACCTCCTTCTGATTCTTCTAGGACAATTCTGTAAGCCTGAAATGAAAAGGAAATGATGGGAGCCCCTGAACCTTCTGTCATAAGGTCCTTGATTTGCACTTCTGTTGCTTCTGTAAACAGTAGAGATTAAGCATTCATCCACTGCCCCTGGCAGCTCTTTTATGCCTCTCTACCCCTTACTTCATTTTCCCATTTTGCCTGATTCTTCATCACTTGCACCACTGCTCCAGCACAGATCTGTCCAAGAGATCTTTCTCAGGATTTTGAAACACTAAGAAACCTACTTGTAACTCGGGAAAACTGAGAGAAATTCATACATTTCACATTTCTTAAAAAACTCTCTAGGGTTGAAGTGGCTAAAAACGAGTGGGATCTGAGGATCTTAGCACCCATTTCTCTGCCCTAGTCTGCAGGATCAGGCTCTTATAGTATTATGTGAACACATGTCTGAATGCGTGAGGCCCACAGACGCTCAGTAATAAAATGTACGGATCCACCAATAAAACAAAACCAAAACACTGCACAGTAAATAAGTAGTTACAATATTTAAATGTTTATTTTTATTCTAAAATGCATTCATTGCTGGGCTAAAACTGTATATTTAATTCTGGAAGTCACCATTTTACTTTATATCTCTTTTATTAAATTGCAATGTGTTGTTAATACCCATTATTTTTCTGAGTATTCCATATTGTCCAGAGTTAATTGTGTTCTGTTATATACTTTTCCCTATAGTTGATATTAAATGACCTTTTTTAAAAAATTATGTTCTGATTCTATGGATGACTTCATACAACATGTACTTAAATATTAGGGGCGTGTTAGTTATAAAAAAGAGGTAAACTTTATCATCTTAACCCTTATAGACATATGGTACAGGAGTGTTGACTATATGCTATCTTTTTGTTATCTTTTTCTCTTCATTGTACCTATTCTAAGTTCATTCAATTATGGCCAGAAAAAAATGCTTGGCCTAATGTCAAACTTAGTAAGTTTGTTAAGAACTATTTTTCATGAAATAAATCAGACCTACAATTTAAACATTAAATGGTTACTCACATATGAGAAACTCAAAATAAAAAATAAAGAGAAAATAGAGGATAAATATTAAGGAGTGAGGAGATCTTTTTCACATGAGAAAGGGAACAAGAGATGAGCAGGGTAGGAGGGATGAGAGAAGGACATTAGGAATTAAGATGTGTAACATACACAATCGCATTCCCCACAATAAATGTAACCATCGTCTACTGTAAACATATACTAGTGAAAAAGAACTATTTTGTGGCCTAACATATGATCCTTCTGGGGAATATATTATGTGTCACTGGTGGGGTGGGGATGCACAACTTGACTCTAGTGTGATGTTCTTCAAGTCCTTACTGATTTCTTGTTTGTTTTTTCCATTATGTGTCACAAGAACATTGACATTTCCCATTGTTATTTAATACAGGCAATTCTTCTTTTCATATCTCTTGGTATCTGCTGTATATATTTAGGTGTTCTATGAGTGCTTCATGTATGGATGCTTCTGCTCCTTTCAATCACTATGTGAACGAAATAGGTAATTCCATGTTTTCACTTAGTCTGAGTGTCCTTAGAAAGTGAATCTCTCACAGATTACACAATTTGATCCTGCTTCTTCATTTTTCTTTTTCTTTTTAATCCACTCAGTTACTCTCTATCAACTGGAAAATTTAATTTGTACACATTTTAAGTAATTACTGATTGGGAAAGACTTAGTGTTGTCATTTTGTTGTATATTTTATGCATATTTGCTTCATCTCTTTGCTTTTTCGCTGTCTTCCATTGTGTTATTGCCTTTATTTTTCCATTTATCATACAGGGAGCTAAAGCAACTTATATTTATGTTAACCTATTTGATAAGTTGATCACAAACCTCAGCCTACAAAATCTCTACTGCTGTACATTTTCTCTACCACTTGTAAGTCATTAATCTCACAAATTACAATATTTTACAATTATAATCTTTAACAACTTTATTTTTTAAAATTTTTAAAAATCTTCTTGGTACATTAAATATACACATCATGATTGCACTCCATAATGGGGATTTGTACCAGTATAAGACACAACTTAATTCTCATTTTTTCCATAGCCCTACCCACGCTACCACCCCCCCATATACATAAAATTTGTTTCCTTACTTTTTTGTTACAACTATATTTTTATAGTTTCTAATGCTTTCATGTTTTAAAAGTGCAGCAGAATAAAAACTGATTTATTCACCACCACTGTAATACCTTGTATACTATAACTTCTTGTTAAACACAGGCAGTAGTGATTTTCTTTCTCAGTTTTAGTTTATATCTTCTTTAATTTGGATGAATAATTTCACTAAGTATAGTATTTTGGTTGTCTCTGTGTATGTGTGTCCTCATGAATGTGTTTTATTTGGCATTTTAAATTTATCATACCACTTCCTTTTTGGCTGAATGTTTCTATTGAATAATTCACTGATAATGTTAGGGAACTTTTTCTCCATGATGAGTTGCTTATATATAATTTTTTCTTCAATCTTTTTTTTTTTTCTTTTGGCTTTGACTATTTGATGATAACCTATCACAGTGTAATCTCTTAGGTTCATTCTAGTTGGAAACGTTGAAGCTTCTTGAATTTGGTTATCTTTCTTTCTCTGGATTTGTTAAGTTTGGGGACCCCTTGACGCTGCTGTCCCCCTGTACATTTCTTCCCCATAGAGCTTCAGACATTACAGAAGTACACACACACACACACACACACACACACACACACACACACACACACACACATTTCACATTAATGTTTATTGTAGCACAACTCATAACAGCTAAATCCTGGAAGCAACATGTATCTGTGTGAAAGAGAATGTGGTATCTATATATAACAGAATACCACTTAGCTATAAAGAAGGGCAAATTTGAGACATTCATAGGCAAATGGATGCACTTGGAAAATATAATATTGAGTTAAATAATGCAGGGTCAAATACAGTCTCTCATTTCAGTAAGGAAAAATACAAACAAAGAGATCAATGGAGGATAGATAAAAGACAAAGGGATGGATCGTTTGCAAATGGGAAGCTGTCCAAGAGACCAAGGCTGAAGAGTATCAGGGAGCTCAATGCAAAATGAATAGAATAAAGATATTCCATGTGCAGGAACCCAATAACGTCAACGAATATTAATTTTATATGGTAAAAACATGAGCTAAAATTAACAGCTTCAATAAAAGAATGGACTTCTTTTCTCCTTGTCTTTTTGAGACTTCCAGAGGTCTGTCTGATAAACCTCTTTGTCTGTCTGATAAACTTCAGCATTTTCCCCATTTTTGCTCATCCTTTCTTATTTTGTTTCTCTGATTCTATGAGTTGTTTGCATGTATATTAATTTCTTTTGCTTTAACTAGTTTACTTGTTACTCTCTCTTGTGAAATTTTCAACTAAGTTTTTATATCTTAAGCTTTAGAATTTCTGTTACTCTTTGTTGGCGCTGTAGTTCATAGTAGATGTTTCATTTTTTGCTGTCATTTTCTTGATTTGTTTAGTTGTACATCAAAAACTTCTTACTGAGCTTCTTAAAGAAGGATATTTTGGTTCTGTGTCAGAGAATTCATAAGCCTTTATTTTTCTACGGTTAGTGTCTAAAAAGATTTTTCAGTCCTTTAATTTGGCCTTGATTCCCCAAATCTGCCTATGTTTCTTCATTTCGGGGTATGGTTTGGGCACTGCACAAAACAGTAGCTTCTCGGTCCTATAAACGAGTTTCATGTAGGGCAACCATTTCACTAATCTGCCCAAATAAAGATTCTGAGAAGCTATTGACATTTTCTAGGGTTGCACTTTCTTTAGCCTTATGTGCCTAATTGCTCTTTTGGAGAGGTTTACCAGTTGATTGTTCAAGATCTCAAAAACTCTGTTCTTACTTCTGGTGCTATAGTGTGGTTCTGTGCTACTAAGATAATTTACTGAACTCTCCTACTTTCTGTTCCCTCTAAGCACCCCAAATCTGTCAGTTTCTGTCAGTCCTTTAGGTGGATGAGGTAGAATTTAGTATGTCAGTTATTCTTTGTAGAATACAGAAAAGTAAACACAATGCAGTGTGTTTACTTCTCTTTCCCTTGCAATGAAGAAGTAACAAGGTGAGTATTTTCTCCTAAATGAGCCAAGTTAAATGGCTCAGGAGTACATATATTAAGAGTAAATGCAACGAAATATCTTTCCCATTCTACTGTTGCTTTTGCTCAGTTTTGTACTCCTCTTGGCTACCACGACTTCTTGACTTATAGTCTGCACAATAATTTTCAGATCCTGGTTAAATAAAATGTGGTTGTTCTCTAGGAGAACAATGATCAGTCTTGCCTTCATCCCTGACACCAAACCCCTTTTTAATACCATTCTCCCTGTTATTATCATTATTATCTCAGTTTTTTTTAGTCCATTGAAGTACTATAGCAAAGTTCTAGAGACCAAGTGGTTTATAAAGAAGAGAAACTTTTTATTACACTTCTGGGAGCTGAGAATTCACACTAAAAGAAGCTTGGTGTATGGTATGACCTACCCCCTTATCACACACAGTGCCTTGCTCCTGCCTTGTCATATAGTGTGAAGCAGACAATCTTCCCAGGGACTTTTTTACTGGGCACTAGTCCCACTCTTGAGTGATTCACACTCATGTTTGATTAAAAATCTCCACTTTTTAACATTACTAGAAAATCAAAATTTTTTCCATATGAATAAGGGACACAAACATTTAGAACATGGTAATTATCATGATAATAATTGATTTTTATTATATTTTAATACATTTTATTTTTCAGACATGGCATTGAAGACATCTAACACATTTCATCAAAATTTACAATCAAAGTTCAGATACAAATGATAATTATTATATCATCTTATGTTCAGGGTAATATAATGGAGACATAATAAATAATTTGAGTGATGATAAACAGACAAGAAATTAAAGGCAAAAATCTTTCCCTTCACTTGAGAAGAGGACAACAGCCCTGGGGAAATTATCCTTTGTGTGTGTGTCGGATCAGACAGACAGGGAGGCAATCACATCTCACATTCCTGTGATATGCCCAGGGTGTTCGTGGCCTCTCAGAGTCCTCTACACATTGTGGGTGGGGACATGTGCAAAGTAATTCCTCAAGGAGTAAAGCTGGGGACATAGGTGGTATCTCTATGACTTAAGTTTTCAGGATCTCCTATTCTCACATGAACTACTTGGTTGCTCTCTACACCTTGTTTCTTTATTCTCATAAATCTTATAAAATTCAATGTAAAACATTTTATTTTCTTCTCATTAAGACCAAGTTTATTATCTCTATATGGATGTCCTGTGCTTGGAAACAACATCTTTTGATTCTTCTGAGCAGGAGATTTTTTTCTTCATGCTTTTGGATTATATCCTTTGGTAAAAGATAAAAGTCTTGCCAAAATCAACACAGCTTTTTTCTCATTAAATGTATTTCATTGTAATATTCAGTGAGCTGGTAAATAGTTGGGAAATGAGGTACAGTAAGGATAAGACATGTTAGAAGAATGGATTCAGGTTTATTATGCCTGGTCATTATGGCTTTGGGAATCCAAGTCGTGACACAGCATATCCTTGGAAATTTCATGTAGGTCTACATATGTGGTTGATATGTCTTTTCCCATCTTTTATTACCTTCTTCATTTACCTCAACAATTACCTGAGGTTCCTTCTTAACCTAAGATCTTTCTTTCAACATAACAACCAAGTTGCACCTTTTTATAGAAGAATTCTTACACAGAAATAACTCTCATTGTTGTGCATACATTTTTTTTTCAAAAAAAATTTTTTTTTGAGACAGAGTCATCCTTTTTTGTAGGTGAAAGCCAGGCTTTCACTAAAGTCAGCTAGGCATCCCACTCCACCTCAGCCAAAAGAAGGACTGCCTCTTCAATAAACTACAATGACCCACCTCTGGGCACGCTTCAACCAATCTTCGCGACTGTCCCAACTTGTGTGTTTACGCCCTCCACCCTTTACTATAAAAGTACATGAATTTGCATTAAAGACAGGACAATTCTCTGAAATGCTCCCCAGACCTATGTTGTGTCTCTGCATGCTCACCCTCCCAGTCTGGGCCTCAGAACCTGATCCTCCACCTCCTATAATTCGATGCCAAGGAAGGAGAACACTTTTGTAGTTCAGTTTGCTCCTGAGCTCACTATGTAGCCCAGAAGAACCTCTAATTCATAGCAACCCTCCTGTCTCTTCCTCTTGAGTGCTGGAATTACAGGTGTGAGCCACTACACCCAGCATTGTGGTATGTGTTACCTGGAATTGAACTCTGGCCCTTATGCTTACAAGGCAGATGTTGGAACCACTGAGCTAAATCCTGGGCCCTCATTGTTGTAAATATTAATTACACCTCATGGATAACTTTTTAACACTTGATTTTATCACAATATAAACAAAAACTTAACAGAAAATGAAGTAGTAAAGAATCAGAAGACATCACCATGGCAGATGTGAATTACACCTTATGTACAATGCTTACAACAAGACTGGAGTAAGAAGCAATCACTGTCTTGTGAGGGATTTAGCTCAGTAGTTGTGGTGCCTGCCTTGCAAGCACAAGGGCCGGGGTTGATCCCCGGTAACCACATACAACAATACCAAGTGTGGTGACTGATGCCCACTAGCTCAAGTCTGTAATCCAAGCATTTGCGAAGCTGAGGCAGGAGGATTGCTGAGTTAAAAGCAAACACTGTATTCCAAAGGCTGAAAAGAAAAGAAATCTCTTCTTGTGAGGGATTGGCCTGCCTGGGATCATAGTAAGTGAGAAACACTCAAAAAATATGCACAGCAATTAAAAAATACATATAGATTCATAATTTAATATATGATCCTAAAAAAAAGAAAACAAAACCAAAGTTCTACTTGCCTCTTCTAAAATTGCAAGACTGGAGGAAAAAGCAATGATAATTTAAAAGCATCTCTTTGCACAACAAATTCCTAACTATCATGAGAGTCTGACATCTGAGTGTAAGACTCTCATCCCACGATGGTCTGGTCTTCTGCTTTCAGTGCATGTCTTCTCAGGAAAGGGAGGACCACAGGTGGGAGAAATTGATTCTCAAGATCAACATGAGTACTTATTTGGAATCTTGACGTCTCATGAGCATTTTTATAGTTAAATAATATTTTCATTTACATATGTTACTCCTTTCATTACTGAGATTTCTAAATTGAAATATTTTAAAAACACTATGTATTTCCTATCCTAAGAGATTGTCTTGATCCTACTATATCATTACTACTTTACATTATTTTTTAAACTTTCATATGACTCCAGGTATTCAGAATTTAATACTGAAAGCCTGATTATGAATTTTTGATAAATTTTGTATGATTTATTACTTGTAATACATGCACATTTTCTTTTCATGCAATCAACTTTTTATCCCCAAGTACTGATTTCTTTTCACAACTTAAAGGAATAAAAAATGGGCTACAGCATTCTCAACTGAGTTATTTCAGGAAAAGTCTCAAAAACTTTTATCTATCAAAGAACAGCAGTTTCAGAACTGTGACAACAGCTGTTAACAAAAGCCTGGTTGGTCTCAAGAGAAGAATTGTGCCCAGGCTAAGATCCCAGAAGTTCTGATTATTTAAAAAGTACTTAACATGCTCCATGGAGGCATGAAACAGATGCTAGAAACCCAAGGAATCCATGAAGTTGGCTAGGAAATCTGGCCATATTGTAATAGCTGTTTAAAATATACACCTGTTTGAGCTCTGGTTCTGTTAATGAGAAAATATATACTAGGTATTCAAAGCCACCCAAATAATAATGAAGAGCTGTTAGGAATAGGTGTATAGGCTGACTTTGCAAATTGCATAAGTGCTATTTATATGTGAATGTTACTGATAACTTTTAAGTCTACCTTATGAACTGCACATTAGATTCACTCTCAATCTCATAATGACTAGTTGCTAGATTTCAGTTCTACTCTAGAAGTTTTCCTCTATGCTTTTAAATGGTTAATTTTTTGGAAGTGCCTTCAGATTAGTACAAATGGACTATTTTGTTCCATATTGAGGAGTGCTGCACACACTTCAATTACTTATTTATCAAATATTTCATTACACTCATGTAAACTTGTCTGTACCTAACATCAACTTAAGTTTTAGTGACTATAATATCAGTCCAATTCAATGGATATTATGAATGCCTATGTCTTTCATCCCCTGAGTTCTTCTGTTCTACCTGTGAAAATTTCTATCTGTGATTTTGTTCTTTGAGAATCTTATTATCTTTAATTCTCATTTATATCTTTATTTCAACTCCATCATATTCATAATCACACTGAAGCATGTGGTCAAATGAATCAACTGCTTTCTTCATTGTACTGCATTCTTTATGTTACTTTCTTCTGCTATCACTTACATTCAACACTGTAATATTAATATTTCTTTTCCTAAATTCTTAATATCTTTGAATGACTCTTCTTCCTTTGTTATACATACCTGAAAAATCAAACTCACTTTGAGAAATCCACCTTTACAGAAACCTAATTGAGTAGTTGGACAGGAGATATATCTTTTTTGGGGTAAAGCAAAAATGTACTAAGCATTTATTTCTGAGTTTGTAGAATTTCCCCTAAAATACCTTTGTTATTAAAAAAAAATACCTAATAGAAACTATGGGTACTTTTTATAAGTACAATTGAATTCATAAGACTCAAAAGCAAAAAAGACTAGAAAATTATTCTGATATGTTAATACAACAATTATGACTGCTTCAGAGGTATTTACTAATCTCAGTCCCTTAGAAATATTGTTTGAATAAATTCATGCAGATTTTTTAAAAGAATCAATTTTAAGTAGTCTCTCACTTTTTATTCATTTAAATATATTTATAAATACATATAGTTTTAAAGATCTATGCATTATTTTAAAATTAAGAACATATATATATATACTTATGTATTTAAATTTGAAAATAGAATGATAAATGCAATACAGAGATTGATAATAAAGTCAGTGTCTTCAAAAATCTTTACATTCAATGGGAAATAAGATTATAAGAAAAAATTTAGCTGTGATTGTACAGAAGTTGTCCACAGAGTATTCACGAAGACAGCCTAGACTTCATATGGGTCTAACTTCTACTCAAGTAACTGATTTAAAAAGCTCAAAGATTGGTACTCCTTTAAAACTCCTATAAAATAAGAACATCCACACAAAATTGTCTGCTGGCCCATGTTCTTTTAGTATATAATTGTGCAAGAAAAGGAAAAGATATCACTAAGAATAGCTGTACATGAAAACATAATATTAAAATAATTCCAGTAGGTTAAAATTCATTTGTTATAAATTTTTCAAAAAGAAATAAATATCCAAAACTATGTTACTGGATTAATATAAAAACCTGAGAAATTAAGATTATGTTGGATAGATAAAATAGCAGGTTACACAAAATTAAAGTAAGATGTTGTGAAAGGTAATAAAACTAAGAAATTATTTAGACTGAAATTTCTCACTCTCAAAAAAAAAAAAAAACAAAGGAAAATGTATGGCAAAATAACTGAAAAAAAATGTACCTTAACTACAAAAGCATGAAGATGGGGAATGGAGGAGCAGAAAAGAGATTAAAAGTAATAAGGGAATGTAGGCTAGCAGTCTGGAAACATGAAAGAATGAAAGAAGGAAAAATATTTCTCAGTTTTAAAAATGAAAACACCTTAGTACAGAATAAACTAAAAATTCATACTTGAATGTAATTATAATTAATATAATTATGATTGTCAACTGCTGAAGAAAACTGAGATGTGCAGCTCATCAGCAAATATAAAAGCCACAAGACACAAAATTAATAATTTCCTCAATGTGGTAAGAAAATAACTATAAATTACATCCATTACTCACATTTGTGAGCTTTTAATAATTTGTTAATTTAAAAATGTTTTCATATGCACTCATGTGTATACACACACACACACAAACACACCTAAACAGCAGCAGCAGCACCATTAGAAACAACAGCTTCAGGGCAGGACATTTACTAAAGGAAGGTCCTATAGTACATATTCAAAAAAAAAAAGAAAGAAAGAAAGAAAAAGTAAAAGAAAACTGAGAAATAAGGCTCTTGTTAATGTTTATTTTCACCTTTATTATTCCTATAATTTTTCTTTTTACTCTTAGTTATCTCTTTCCTTTATGATTATACGGGATCATTGTGAGCAAATGTTCCCCATTCTTCTTGCTACTTTTTAAAAAATCTTTATTGGTACATTATGAATATATATTGTAATCCCATTGAACATTGAGAGTTTGTACCAGAATGACTGACTGAGTGATTTTCATTTTTTCCCTTTTCCCTTCACCCTGCAACCTCCCACCACTTATATACACAATCTTTGCTTTCTTTTTTCTTTGTTATTACCACATTTGTTTTCCCCTCATTATTTACCCTTACACACTCCTTCCTTTTAAATGTTTTCTACTTCACAATATCAACTATACATACTACAACTCATTTACAACTTGATTTTCTCATACCAGAAAAAAGATACTATATTTACATATCTTTGACCTGGTTACTTTGCTTATGAGAATGCCCTCAAGGTACATCCATTTGAGTATGAATGACTCAATCTTATCATTTTAAGGTGTTTTTTTTTTTTTTTTTTTTGACAGGGTCTCGCTTTGTAGTTCAGGCTGGCCCTGAGCTCAGCCTCAAACTCACATCAGAGCAATCCTCCTGCCTCTGCCTCCCGAGTGCTGGGATTACAGGTGTGAGCCACCACGCCCAGCACTGTGGTATGTGGTATGTGGTACTGATTGCTGCTGGGCATGAGTCTCCATGCCCAGTATGGTATGTGGTCACCAGGTATCGAACCCGGGTCCTTGTGTTTGCAAGACAGGCGCTGGAACCACTGAGCTAAATCCCTGGCCCAATCTTATCATTTTTAATGACAAAGTAATACTCCATTGCATAATAGAACCACATCTTTTGTATTCAGTCACCATTTGATGGACATTTGGGTTGTTTCCAAAACTCAGTGCTCACAAACAGTGCAATTATAAACATGGGTGCACATACGTCGCTGTGAAATGAATCTTTTAATTCCTTTGTGTATATACCTAGCAGATCAATGGCTGGGTCAAATGGGACCTCCAATTCTAGTATTTTGAGGAATCTCCACACTGATCTCCACAGAATTTGTACGAGTCTACATTCCCACCAGCAGTGGAGAAGGCTTCTCTTTTCTCCACAACCTCACCGACATTTGTTGCTGGCTAATTCTGACATGGCAGCCATTCTTTGTGGAGTTAGATGAAATTTCAATGGTGTTTTCATCTTGATCTCTTGAATGACTAATGATGTGAGCATTTCTTCTTATACTTCTTAGCTGCTCTTACTTCTTCTGAAAAGTATCTATTCATTTCAGATGCCCATTTTTGAATTTTGAATTTGGGTGGGTTGATTTTTTAAAGATCTCATATATTCTAAATAGTAACCCTTTGTTTGAGGAAAGCCCCCACTGGAAGCACGCCCAGGGACTCAGTGAAAACGTGGGCAGAGCCAGGAAAGCCACAGCCAGTGACATCACAGCCACACAGGGACTGGAGCCTGCTGCCTCCAGGCCCACATAGGAAGTGGGCCCAGGGACTCAGTAAAACTTCAGGCAAAGCCAGGGAAGCCTCAGCTAGCACCATCTCAGCCAAGCAGGGGCCGGAGCCTGCCTTCTCCATGTCAACTGCACAAGCACATCCAGGGACTCTGTATTGGTCCCAATACAGAGTATAGAATAATAACCCAGGAAACACTGATATTTTAAGGGTCCTAAATATTAGGAGGAAAGAGACTTGCAATAAACATCACCAGACAACAAGGCAGGTTCCTCAAAGTCTCAAATGCAAAGATCCTCACCCCAACGTAACACAGGGGGAAGAGAAATAGAGAAGTTTGAAAGTGAGTCCCCAGGGTTCTCGGAAATGGTAATCAAAGCAGATCTAGTAAAACAGAAATCAGAACTGATCTCTGAGATAAAAGCAGATATATCAGACACAGTCATCATGATGATTAATAAAGCCAGGTGCCATCCAGTGATGAGACAGGCCCATGAAGACAATGGAGTGTGCCATCATCTAACTAATAGGGTAGGTCCAGTATGATAGGACTTCTGGATCTTCAAAGTAAAAATGACCATGAAAGGTCAATGTTTTTGTTTGATTCAGGACAACAAGTCCACGAGTCACTGCAGCAAAATACTCAGGTAAAAGACACTTCTCAGAACTGTTTCAGATGATGCAGGATTGATAAGATAATTTTGCTAAAAGCACAGGGAAATATTTTAAAACAGACTTATAGCAACATGTCTTTTGGTATAATTAGTAAAACATGAAACATTCCTTGCAGTCTTTAGTCATATCTCATATTTTAAACAGTGTGATAGATGTATGTATACATATGTAGGCCGTAAAACGTTTTATACACACATACACACACACGCACGCACACACAAACACACACAGATATATAATATATATAATTATATTATTATTATTAATTACATTATTATTATATATTATATAATATATATAATACATATAATACCTATATTATATATAATACATACATATATATATATATATATATATATATATATATATATATATAAAATCCCAGTTACGGATGAGGAAAACCAGATAATAAAGCTCAAGTTCCCAAGGAAGATAAATTGGCATAAGATAGAACATATTTGGGAAATATTAGGCCTGCCTAATTGTAATGCATCTTCTTCCTCTGCTACATTTCTCTGTGGAAAAAATGAGGAAAGTACAGTTGCATTTTAGAGAACTTGAGACTTTACATCTTTGGGCATCTACTGTGTATAAAATATTCTGTACACAGCTATTGTGTAAAACAGAAGGAAATTCAACTTTATAGCCACCTAAGAGATTCTACTTAAAAATACTTCAAGCTCTAGAAAATTCAACATGATCAATCATGTTCGGCCCATAAGGAGAAGAGAAAACTAAATTCGTAGTAAGAACAAGCTATGAAGCTTGGAATAGAGATCAATGAAAGTGAAGACAAGAAATAAATATAGAAAATTAAGGAAAACAGTTGATTTTCTGAAATGAACATTTATTTTATTTTAATTTTTTTAATTTTTTAAATTTTTTTTAATTTTTTAAAGGTTTTTTGAGACAGGTTTCACTTTGTAGTTCAGGCTGGTCCGAAACTCAGCCTCAAACTCACATCACAGCAATACTTTTGCCTATGTCTCCCGAGTGCTGGGATTACAAGCGTGAGCCACTACACCTGGCACTGTGATATGTGGTACTGGTTGCTGCTGGGCGTGAGTCTCCACACCCAGAATGGTGTGTGGTTACGGGGATGGATCCTGGGTCCTTGTGCCAGAACCACTGAGCTAACTCCCCAGCCCCTGAAATGAACATTTTAACAGATAACTTCTAGGACACTTTCTAGGAAAAATTAGAGATCTAAATTATAGTTATTCTGTTATTTTTTTCATTTTTTCTAACAAAAGTGAAACAGGAGACATCATTATAGATTCTATGGAAGCTAAAGGACAATAAATAAATGCTGTGAACAATGCTGTGCCCATAAATTTAGTAACAGATGACGATGGACTCACCATTGTAAAGGCATAATTTGCCAACACACAATACACAATGGACACTATGAATGAGTCTATTTTTGTTAAATAGCTGAGTCAATATTATTACATTTTTAAACGTGAAATCATCAGGCCTAAATGAGTTCACTGGTGATTTTCATCAGCAATTTAAATGGACAACATAGAAAAGGAGAATATCTTTTCTCTATGTTTTTTCTTTCTTAGAGAATGAAATAGACAAAATATATCCTGACTTATATTATTGTCCTGTATTCTCCTAAGGGAAAAATAAAGAAAAGAAACAAAAACAGTACATAAGAACATTGCAAACTGGTACGTATAGTGAACAAAGATTCAGACTTTCAATAAAATAATAAAAATATACCAGCACTGTATATGAGCCCTAAACAAGTGGGATTCACTCTAAGTATGTAGTACTGGCCTAAATAAATGAAAATCATAATATAAAATATTATTTCAACAGCTTAAAGAAGTTAAGTCAATGATGATAGCCACAGATATAGAACAGATATTTAACAAAACTCAATATGAATATATATTAAATTAAAGGAAACTTCCTCTGGTTTTAAAGAATATGTACAAAAACCTGATGGCTACCATCTTATTTAAAGGACAAAAAAATCAGAAGCTTTTCCCTAAGGTCAGGAACAAGATATCTCCTCAGAACACTCCTTGTTGATATTATTCTGGTATCCTATCTAATGGATTAAAACAAAAAACAAACAAACAAAAAACAACAACAAGAAAAAAAAAGAAATTAAAAGTATAGAGATTGTTTAGGAAACATTATAGTTGTCTTTGTGCTCCACTGGCACATTTATTTGTGTAGAAAATCCAAAAGAATTGGGAAATATCAATCTCTGGAATTAACAAGTGATGAAAGCAAGATGGTGAGATATATAGTTAGTATAGTTACTGTAAAAAAAAAAAAAAAACTTCTGTATACCAGGAACAAAGAAGTAAAATTTAAATTTAAAACTTATTACCATTTATATTAGCACACTCTAAAAGTGAAATAAGCATAAATGTGAAAAAATATGAGTAGGAAATAAAACTCTGAAAACTTAGAGAAATAAAACTCTGAAAAAAATGAAGCAAGAACTAGATAAATGGGGAAATGCTGAGTCCATATTCATGAGCAAAGAGACTCCCTTTTGTCAAGATAGTTGCTCTTTACTATTTCATCCATAGATGCAAATAAATTACAAAATGTCCAGTAAATTATTCTCATGGACTGAAGCTGCTGGTCCTAGTGTTTGTATGGAGAAGAGCCAGCCTAGTACTGAAGAATTAAGGCACTATTATGGTCCAGTTTGACAAAATACATTTAATGGAACAAAACAGAGATCTCAGACATAGACTCACATAAGTATCAACTCACCTTTGACAAAAAATCAAAAACAGAATTTTTGTTCAACAATTGCTGCTAAAGAAGCCAAACAATCAGATGCTAAGAAATGCAGAATGAATGTTATCTCTCATTAAAATTAGCTTAAGATAAATTATAGACCCAAATGTAGAGCTGTAAACTTGGACCAGGTTATGAGAAAGCATGGATGACAATGAGTGTGCAGGTTATATTTTATGTATTTCACCAAAAGCACAATTTATGTAATACCTAACTGCTAAAATTAAAACTAAGAAATTATCTGCAGAGACAATAACAGTAGAATGGAAAGACACATCACAGGCTGGCAGAAAATATTTGCAAAAGATACATCTGATATGGGACTGTAACCTAAAGTATAAAAAGAACACTTTATAAACTAAACCATTGAAACAAACCATTAGAAAACAACTCAGTTAAAAATAGGCTACGTCTGTTAGCAGACTCACTTCTAACCAAAGAAGATACACATATATCTAATAAGTAGAATGATAGACACTACAAATTTTTGTATATTAGAACAGTAATTACTGCTCTGAGTCTCTGAGTAGATTACTACTCTACATCTACTGAAGTAGTCAGAATTCAAACTATTGAATTACAGTCAAGGATATAAAGCAACAGAAACCCTCAGTGACCACTAGTAGAAGTGGAAAAGAGTATGTCTGTTTAAAACATACTCTAGTTATGTGGTCCGGGACTCATGTCCATTTGTATTTGTCCCTAGAAGTAGTTAAAAACTCCGGGTACCAAAAATTATCACAATGTTAATGATAATTGACAAAACTTTGAAATAACTCAGATGTCCTTCAGTGAGAAAATGTGCAAATAAAGCACTGTGTACCCAGACAATGGAATATCATTTAACTGTAAAAATAGAGCTATTAAACTATGAAGAAATTGTATGACAAGCCATGAATGACACTTACAAAGCAGTACATTTCACTGTACGATGTCAATCTAGAAGAGCTATGCTAGGGTAGATGGAGGGGAATAAAAGATAATAGAAAAAATAGGATGCTAATGTACAATTATACAGAGTCATACAGAGCATGGATACATGGCAATATACATTTATTCAAATTTAGAGAAAGAAGAACATGAAGAACTATTAATAATTAATGTAAGATATAGAATTTGAGTAATTATGAAATGGCATAATGGATTCAGCAAATGGAGCAAATGGACAATTCTGATAGGGGGCGCTGGTAATGAGGAAGTCATACTTGTGTGGAGAAATATAAAGAAACCCTAAATGCCTTTCTCTCAGTTTTTCTGGGACTCTAAAATTTCTCCTAAATAAGATCTTTTTTTTTTTAGAGTGACAAAACTAATTTCATAATAACACAAATCTATGATATACAAAAGATACCACAACTTGTGATTTATTGTGTATACTTAATTACTATTAATAATTTAGTTACTTTTAAAGTGTAATGTAGATGAAAACACATAAAGTATCATGCCTGCTTTAGTTTTCAGAAAATTCACTAATTTTGAATAATGTGCAAAATTACCTAATACCAAATAATATCCATATGAATTTATTTTAAATGAATTGTTATACAATGACATTAACTTTTATTTTATTTTGTATCTTTCTTTTAAAAATCATGGAACATCAATACTGTACCTCTTAATGTCATCTAAACTTTTTTCTATTTGGAGCACACACACACATACATATGTTTACACGTATCTTATTGAAACTTACTTGTGACTTCAATGCTCACAACACATAGCAGAAAAATGTTTCCAGTTTCTGTATGATTGAGTGTATTTCTGCTTTTTCTTATGACCCACATCCTTTCCTGTCCACCTTTTTCTCACTTTTCTAGATTCTTCCACCTACCAGGACACAAACTTCCCTACAACAGTCTCACTTGTCCTCCAAAAACGCTTCTTGCTTATTCTTATTTCTTAAACCACCACACTCCTTTTCTTCACTCCATTTGCTGTGTTCTTGAGACACATCCAAGTCCAAATGGTAACTTTGTGTTTCTAGCGCTGTGTTCACAGGCACAGTGGGGGAAAGAATGGGATGTTTCAAAGACTACTGAGTCATTTCACTTCTGTTCCTTGGGGTCTGTTTCTTACAGTTGGCTGAGTTGCCTTAGGAATACACAGAAGAAATGACAGCAGGAGCCAAAAGGGACGCTCTCTGACTGCAGAAAGGGGCTCCACATCCCCAGTTCCCTGAACACAACAGCTGCATGTGATGCCTGCCAAGGACTGTGCACCTGCATGCTGAGTGGGGTGTCTGTGTAACGCTGGGGTCCCCCGACACTGACAGCCATCTGGAGATCCAAGGGAGTGCCAGGGAATTAGCAACTTTGGACACAAACCAACTTGCTTAAAAGATACACCAAACTTTCTCAATTTTTCTTCATTAGAAAATTACAGGAAAACTACAGATTTGGAGTCCGACATAGGTAAAAATTACCTTTGTCCTTCATAGAGCTCTGTTTATCATTAATTCATTTGCCTAATCTTACTGTCCCTAACCTTGTAGTATATAAGAAGTAAATACAGAGCTTCCCTTTGTATGGATGCTACACAGAGTATTTCATTTCTTTAATATCACAGATTCTGGAGATTCTGGATGAGGCAGCACTGGGAAAACTAGTACTTACATTTATTCAAATAATGTGTGTAAATTTTCCTTGATAATTGAATGGACTGTTGTGGAAGAGAGTATAAGGGGCTGCCTTCAGAACCCTGGTGGCAAGCTCTAGTCCTTCATGAGTCCCACAGCAAAAGGCTAACAACCAACAACAAAGTCAGAACCTTGAAAAAAAAAAAAAAAAGCTGAGCCTGAGCTAGACTCTGCAGAAGCCAAATACCACATAAGCAGAAAGGGGCCAATCTCCTGAGCTCACTGTACCTTTACTTGCTACCAACACTTATGACATTTTTCCATAAAGAACAGAAACAGAAATTGAGAAGATGGCAACTCAGTGGAGAAACATGACTAAAACTCATCAGTAAAACGTTTTTTTGTTTGTTTTGTTTTGTTTGTTTGTTTGTTTGTTTGCTTTGTTTTGCTAGCTTGGATGTAATAGCACGTGGAGAAAACTGTACTTTCTCATGTTGTCTCACTCCTCAGAGCCCAGACCTTGGTATAACTGTGAGAGAAACATCAAAGAGGCCCAAACTGATGAACATCCCACAAAATACTCCTAAAATTATAGGGCTATCAAAACCAAGGTGAGTCTAGGAGTTTCTATGTTTTAGAGGATTAGTAGCTTGGTCTTTTGATGAAACTGCACAGAAAAGGGACAATATGTAAAAACTAAGGAAATAAAAATGAATTATAAACTCTAATAATTCATAATGTATTAATACTAGTCATTAGTTTTGACACTTGTATCTTCAAAAATGAGACCAAATTCTATAATAGGAATTTTCTATACTAATTTTTACAATTTTTCTATAAGTTATATCTATTGACAAAGCAAAATATTGTTCTAAAACTGAAAAGATATTAAATATACAAAGAATGGAAGAGAAATAATGGAGGGGGCCAAGGATTTAGCTTAGTGGTTCCAGCATCTGCGGCAAGCACCAAGTTGCAAGTCTGATTCCTGGTAACTACATCCCACAAGGCTGGGCATGGTGGTTTATGCCTGTAGTCCCACAATTCAGGATGCAGAGGCAAGAGGACTGCTGTGAGTTTGAGGCTTGCCTGGGCTACATAGTGAGTTTATAATCAGCCTGAAGCAGACCTGGTCTCAAAAAAAAAAAAAAAAAAAAAGAGGAGAGAGAGGGAGAAACAATGTAAATAAACTTTTGTAAATAAGGCGGGGAAGGAGGCGAGAGGAGGAGAGGAAGGGAAAAGGGGAGGAGAGGGCAAGAGGGAAGGGGAGTGGGAAAAATTGTTGGGACATATTATGTTCAGGTACAAATTCCTTATGATGAATGTAATCATTATATGTGGCAAATATGTACCAATTATAAGATCAAAAATACTTAAGAGTTCACACTAACAAAATTATTTCATGTAGTGTACTCATGTTTCTCTTACTGTAACTGTTTCTTGAATATTTATCAAAACATCACATGCTTATGAATTAATTACATATAATAAATTTTATTTAAAGGACCTTTAGCAAAAGATTTGCACAAATGAAATACTTTTTCAATAGTATTAATTAATAAAACTTTGTTTTAGTTAAAATTGACTTTGGTTAGGCATAGTCTATAATTTTATTTGGTATTTAAAAATCTAGTAATTCTATGCTAGTAATCTCAGTTGAATTCAGACATTGCATTATGCAGAATTCATTGAGCTCTTAGATGAAGGACTAATGGGAATTGTAAAATCATGACAGGCAATTTATAGTTGATGAATTTATCCTCATAACATTTTATATTAAATGAATACATAAATAAGTAAACCTATGCAAACTTGCCCAGGCAAATGTATATAAAAATTGAATAATGTAGGTTAAGAAAGGTCTTAGAGTCAATAAAATTTTGGGAATAGGAACTTTGTAGGAGATACAAAGAATATGCTTTATGTAATTTGTACCATATGCTAATATTTTCCCTGTGAATTTGTTATAGGACACTGAAAATACCATGAAATAAAGTTTACATTCCTCTGCACTATGGTCTGCATTTGGACAATAGGGGAGGGAACTGGAGTCAAAAATTTGTGCCACACAATTCTAGCCTATATCCATTCAGATGACCAAGTAGGCAGAGGCCTAAGAATCAAAAATATTTGGGCTGTTTCTGTAACAGCAAAGGAAACCACCAACAGAGTTAAAAGGCAACCAGAAATATGGGAAAGAATCTATACCAGCTGTTCCTCAGACAAAGGGCTACTATCTAGAATATATAAAATCTTAAAAATTAGCCCACCAAAATTTAAAGACTCAATTCAAAAATAGATATCTGAAATGAACAGGTATCTTTCAGAGGAAGAAGCAAGAGCAGCTGGTCATTTGAAAAATTCAGATAAAAACAACACAGAGATTTCTTCTCAGCCCACAAAGAATGGCTGCTATTTCAGAATTATCCAGCAACAAATGTTGGTGAGGCTGCAGAGGAAAAGGAACACTTCTGTTCCTTTTGTGGGAGTATAGACTCATACAACCTCTATGGAGATCAGTGTGGAGATTCCTCAAAAAGCTAAGATGGAAGGTCCCATTTGACCTGGCCAGCGCCCTGCTAGGTATATACACAAAAGAATTGAATATTCATATCACAATGACATATGAGGACCCATGTCTACAGCAGCTCAGTTTGTGATTTCTAAACCTTAAAAGCAAACAGTTACTGGCCTCCAGGGCTACACCTGAAAAGCAGCCAGGGACTGGGTTTGGCAGTGGGCGGCTCAGGAAATGGCGACTGTGCCACTGAATCTGCGCCGGGTTTGGAGCTTACTGGCCCCCAGGCCCACGCCGGAGGAGCGCCCAGGGACTGAGTTAAGCAGCGGGCGGCTTGGGAAACAGCGAATGTGGCACCCAGTCTGCCTCACTGAATCTGCGCCAGGGTTAGAGCTTACTGGCCTTCAGGCCTACGCCGGAAGAGCACCCAGGGACTGAGTTTGGCAGAGGGCGGCTCGGGAAGCGATGACTGCGGCACAGAATCTGTGTCACTGAATCTGCTCTAGGTTTGGAGTTTACTTGTCTCAAGGCTCACAC
Organism: Petromus typicus; assembly: GCA_004026965.1. NCBI lineage: Eukaryota > Metazoa > Chordata > Mammalia > Rodentia > Petromuridae > Petromus > Petromus typicus. Next base: position 24,026 of record PVIR01010321.1, read on the forward strand.
CAGAAGAGCTCCCAGGGACTGAGGTTAGCAGAGGGAGGCTCAGGAAACAGCAGCTGCAGCACCGAGTCTGCGTCATCGAATCTGCGCTGGGGTTAGAGCTTACTGGCCTCCAGGCCAATGCCAGAAGAGCACCCAGGGACTGAGTTTAGCTCTGCGTGGCTTGGGAAAAGGTGACTGTGCCACCGAATCTGCACCGGGGTTGGAGCTTACTGGCCTCCAGGCCCACGCCGGAAGAGTGCCCAGGGACTGAGTTTAGCAGCGGGTGGCTTGGGAAATGGCGAGTGCGGCACCGAGTCTGTGTCACTGAATCTGTGCCGGGTTTGCAGCTTACTGGCCTCTGGGCCCACGCCAGAAGAGCACGCAGGGACTGAGTTTGGCAGCAGGCGGCTCGGGAAACGGCGACTACGGCATCGAGTCGGTGTCACCGAATTTGCGCCAGGGTTAGAGCTTACTGGCCTCCAGGCCTATGCCGGAAGAGCGCCCAGGGAATGAGTTTGGCAGCGGACAGCTCGGGAAGCCGTGACTACGGCACCAGGCCTGTGTCACTGAATCTGAACCGGGATTGGAGCTTGCTAGCTTCCAGGCCTATGCTGGAAGAGCGCACAGGGACTGAGGTTAGCAGGTCAGCGTCTGATTTTCCCCACAATAACTGCAGAAGCACATCCAGTCAGCTTGTATTGGTGAGTAGGTGGGCCTGTTGGAACAACAGCCCCTAACATTGCAACTGCACAGGGCCTACAGCCTACTGGCTTCCAGGCCAAATGCACAAGTGAGCCCAGAGACTCTGTATTGCTGAGCAGGTGTGTCCATTGCAACCTCAGACAGTGCCATTGTAGCAGTTCAGGAGCCACAGTCTCCCTGCCACTAAAGCAGACAGGAGAAGGTGTTCTGACTGTATTGATTGAGTGCCTCATATGGCGTGCTAGAACTAGGGGTTTTTCTTTAGGTCCCAATACAGACTGCAAAGAACAACCCAGGAAACAATGCTATTTTAAGGTTCCTAACTATTAGGAGGAAAGTGACTTGCAACAAACAGCGCCAGAAAACAGGGCAGGTCAGAGAGGAGAAAACACTCCAAATCTCAGACACAAAGATCCTCACCTCCAAGTAACACAGGGGGAAGGGAAATAGGGAAGTGTGAAGCCCAGTCTCCAGGGCCCTCGGAAATGGTAACCAAAGCAGATCTAGTAAAATGGAAATCAGAACTGATCTCTGAGATGAAACCAGAGATATTGGACACTGTCAAAATGATGATTAATAAAGCTAAAGAGGAAATCATGGAGTTGATAGAATTCAAGATAGCAAAAGCACTGGAACCTATTAAACACCTACAAGCAGAAGCCCAGGAAATTAAGAAAGAAAAAGAAAGCTTGCACAATAGAATGAATTTGGCAGAAGACCGAATTTCAGACCTAGAAGACAGGATCTCAACCAATGAACTGGAAAGGCATAATCTATGGAAAAAAGCAACTGACAATGAAAAGTCAATCCAACAGCTCCTAGATGATTCAAAGAATAACATAAGATTGATTGGAGTCACTGAGGAAGCAGGAGAAAATGCTAAAGACATCAAAAAGTTATTCACACAGATAATGGTAGAAAACTTCACAGAAAAAGGTAGAGAATTGCACATACAAATATATGAAGCATACAGAACACCACATGCCCGCGACATGAAAAAATCTACACCTAGGCATATCATCATAAAAGTCCCAGATATTCAAAAAAAGAATGAAATACTGAAAGCAGCCAGAGAAAAGAAAACAGTTGCATTCCAAGGGAATCCCATCAGGATCACAGCGGACTTCTCAACTCAAAACTCAATGCAAGAAGACCCTGGAGTAAAGTCTTCCAAGCCCTAAAGGAAAACAACTTCCAACCCAGACTGATGTATCCTGCTAGACTATCCTTCAAAATTCATGGAGAAATGAGATATTTTCATGACAAAGAACACCTGAAAAACTCCACAAATACAAAACCTGTGCTCCAAAACATTTTACAGAATATCTTGGAGAAAAATAAGGAAAGTTACAAATCCATGAGACCTAACCGAGTCAACCCATGGGACCAAAAAAGAAAGTGATGGGGAAAGGGCAGAAGTACAATAACACAGCCAAGAACAGGAAAACATGGCAGCACTCAATCTACCTATATCAGTCATAATGATTAATGTCAATGGACTCATCGCACCAATTAAGAGATGCAGACTGGCGGAGTGGATCAAAAAACAAGATCCTACAATCTGCTGCATACAAGAAACACACCTAATTCAGAAAGAAACCTATAGACTAAAAGTAAAGGGATGGAAAACAATAATCCGTGCGACTGGAAACAGCAATAAAGCAGGAGTGGCAATTTTATTTGCAGACAAAATAGACTTCAGGCCAAAGCTGATAAAGAGAGATAAAGATGGACACTATCTTTTAGTTCAGCAAAAAATCCAAGAGACAGAAATCACAATCTTAAATATCTATGCTCCAAATTCCAGTGAACCCAACCTTATAAAATAAATATTAACGGACTTGAAAAAACCAGATAAACTCCAATACAATAATAGTAGGGGATCTCAATACCCCACTGTCACAAAGAGACAGATCAACTGGACAAAAAGTCACTAAGGAAATCCTTGAGCTCAACCAGACTCTTCAGCAAATGGACTTAATAGATGCTTACAGAGTATTTCACCCCATGAAGTCAGAATATACATTCTTCTCTGCTGCTCCTGGATCATTCTCCAAAATAGACCATGTGCTCTTTCATAGAACAGGTTTAAGCAAATATAAAGGGATTGAAGTTAGCCCTTGTATACTGTCGGACCATAGTGCCCTGAAATTAGATGTGAATAGCAAAGGAAAGCCCAGGATCTTCACAAACACATGGAAACTGAACAACACTCTGCTGACCAACCAATGGATCACAGAAGAAATTAGAGAAAAAATTGAGCAGTTCTTATAACTAAACAATAACTCCAGTACAACATATAGAAATGTATGTGACACAATGAAAGCAGTTCTACGAGGAAAATTCATAGCAGTGAAAGCCTACATCCAGAAAATGGAGCAAGCTCAAATACACAACTTAATGCTGCACCTCAAGCAACTAGAAAGAGAGGAACAAAACAAACCCAGAGATCGCACTAGGCAAGAAATGATAAGGATCAGGGCAGAAATTAATGCAATAGAAACCAAGAGAACGGTTCAAATACCCATGAATCCAAAACTTGGTTCTTTGAGAGAATAAACAAAATTGATAGACCCTTAGCCAACCTCATGAAACAAAGGAAGGAAAAGGCTCATATCTATGCTATTAGGAATGAGAACGGAGAAATTACTACCGACCCAGAGGAAGTCCAGAGGATAATAAACAGCTACTTTGAAAATTTATGCTTCAATAAAATGGAAAATGTAGAAGAAATGGATAGATTTCTAGACACATATGAACTCCCAAAGCTGAATAAAGAAGATATAGAAATATTAAATGCCCCAATAACAATCTGTGTAATTGAAAATGTAATTAGAAACTTGCCAACAAAGAAAAGCCCTTGACATGACGGTTTTACTGCTGAATTCTATAAAACTTTTAGAGTTAGTGCCTCTACTTCTGAAACTCTTAAATGAAATTGAAAAGGAAGCAGTACTCCCAAACTCATTCCTGGAAGCAACCATTACCCTGATTCCAAAAGCAGAGAAAGACCCAACCAAAAAGAGAACTACAGGCCAATATCTCTAATGAATATCGATGCCAAAATCCTCAATAAGATCCTGGCAAACAGAATACAGAGAATTATCAAAAATATTATACACCCTGAACAAGTTGGATTCATCCCAGGGATGCAAGGATGGTTCCACATACGTAAATCAATCAATGTTATACACTATATTAACACGCTTAATGACAAAAATCATATGGTCATCTCAATTGATGCAGAAAAAGCGTGTGACAAATACAACATCCACTTATGTTCAAAACTCTACAGAAGATCGGAATAGATGGTCTGTATCTCAAACTAATAAAAGCTATTTACCAGAAATCTTCAGCCAGTATCATACTAAATGGTCAAAAATTGAAACCTTCCACACTAAGATCAGGATCAAGACAAGGGTGTCCTCTCTCACCACTTCTGTTCAATACAGTTCTGGAAATATTAGCCATAGTAATTAGGCAAGAGAAAGAAATAAAAGGAATACAGATTGGAAAAGAAGAAGTTAAATTGTCATTATTTGCTGACGACATGATACTCTATCTAGAGGATCCTAAAAACTCAATTAAAAAACTGCTGGACCTAATTGCCGATTTTAGCTGTGTAGCTGGTTACAAGGTCAATGTTCAAATATCAATAGCTTTCGTATACACAAACAGTAGACCAACTGAGATAGAAATTGGAGAGACAGTCCCTTTCACAATAGCACCGCCAAAATTAAAATACTTAGGAATCAGTCTAACAAAAGAGGTGAAGACCTCTACTCTGAAAACTATAGCACTCTGAAAAAGGAGATAGAAGATGATATTAAAAAATCGAAAGACACACCTTGCTCCTGGGTAGGAAGAACCAATATTGTCAAAATGGCTATACTCCCAAAACTACTCTACACTTTCAACGCAATCCTGATTCAAATCCCAACAGCATATTTCACAGATCTAGAGAAAAAAATTCAAACTTTCATCTGGAATCACAAAAGACCTAGAAAGGCCAAAGCATTTCTAAGCAACAGGGACATGGTGGGGGGTATCACAACTCCGAACCTGAAACTATACTATAAAGCCACTGTGATAAAAAAAACTGCATGGTAATGGCAAAGTAACAGGTCCGAGGATCAATGGAGTAGACTAGAAGATCCAGAAACTACTCCAGATACACTGAGCCACCTCATCTTTGACAAAGAAGCCAAAAATCCTCAATGGAGGAAAGATAGCCTCTTTAACAAATGGTCCTGGAAAAACTGGGGTTTAACTTGCCAAAGACTAAAACTAGATCTAACTCTTTCACCGTGTACCAAGCTAAAATCAAAGTGGATAAGAGACCTAAATATTAAAACAGACACTCTAAACCTACTACAAAACAGGTTAGGTAAAACTCTTGAAGACATTGGCTTAGGGAAAGACTTCATGAACAAAACTTCTATAGCAAAGGAAATGGCTGAGGAAATCAACAAATGGGACCGCATTGTTTTAAAATGCTTCTGCACAGCAAAGTAAACCACCAACAGTGCAAATAGGCAACCAACAATTTGGGAAAAAATCTTTACCAGCTGTTCCTCAGATAAAAGGCTATTATCTAGAATATATAAAGAGCTCAAAAAAATCAGCCCACCCAAATTTAATGACCCAATTCAAAAATGGGCATCTGAAATGAATAGGTATTTTTCAGAGGAAGAAGTAAGAGCAGCTGAGAAGCATATGAAGAAATGCTCAACATCATTAGTCATTCGAGAGATGCAGATGAAAACAACATTGAGATTTCATCTCACTCCACATAGAATGGTTGCCATTTCAGAATCAGCCAACGGCAAATATTGGCGAGGCTGCACAGAAGAAGGAACCCTTCTCCACTGTTGGTGGGACTGTAGACTCGTACAACCCCAGTGGAGAGCAGTTTGGAGAATCCTCAAAAAGGTAGGGTTGATGGTCCCATTTGACCTGGCCATTTCCCTCTAGGTACATACACACAAGAATTAAAAGGCTCATATCACAGAGGCATATGTGCACCCATGTTTATAGCACCCCAGTTTGTGATTGCTACATCTTGGAAACAACCCAAGTGTCCATCAACTGGAGACTGGATAAAAAAGCTGTGGTCCTTCTACAGAATGGAGTATTACTCTGCCATAAAAATGATAAGTTTCAATCATTTCTACTTAAATGGACATACCTTGAGGATATCCTAATAAGTGAAATAAATAGGGCACAGATAGGTACATATCACATTTTTTCTCTGGTACCAGAAAATAAAGATGTAAATGAGTCCTAACATTGTGTGTTATATATTGTGAAATAGAAAGTGCTCAATGTAAAATAGGGTGAAGGGGGAAAATGTTGAGATTGTAACAAAAAAGTAAGGAAACATATTTTATGTATATGTGGGGGTGGTAGGGTGGGTTGGGCTATGGGAAAAAATGAGAATTAAGTCGTGTCTTATACTGGTACAAATCCCCATTATGGAGTGCAGTCATGATCTGTATATTTAATGTACCAATAAAGATGAAAAACGAACAAACCAACAAACAAAATGTCCATCAACTGTAGACTGGATAAAGAACATGTGGTTCTTTTATAGAATGGAGCATTACTCTGCCATTAAAAATGATACGATTGAGTCCTTCATACTCAAATGTATGTACCTCGAGAACATCCTTATAGCTGAAGTAAACAGGTCACAGATGTTTAAATATTGTATCTTTTCTCTAGTATGAGAAAATGAAGATGTAAATGAATTCTAGTATATATAGTTGTTATTGTGATATAAAAATATTTTAAAGGGAAGAGTGTAGGGATAAATAATGAAGGGGAAATGGATGTGATAGTAATAAAGAAAAAAGGAAACAAAGCTTATTATTTAGGGGTGGGGGGTTCCAGGGCAGAGGGAAGAGGAAAACTTGATAAACAAGTCACATCATGTTGTGGTACAAACTCTCAGTGTTGAATGCTATGATGATGTGTATTCATAATGTACCAGTAAATATCAGAATTAAAAAAATAAAATCTCGGAGCCTGGGATTTCGCTCAGTTGTTCTGGCTCCTGTCTTGCAAGCACAGGGACCCGGGTTCTATCCTCGGTAACCACATGAGATACTGTGCATGGAGACTTACCCGCGAAGCAATCAGTACCACATACCACTGTGCTGGGCGTGGTGGCTCACGCCTGTAATCCCAACACTTGGAAGGCAGAGGCAGGAGGATTGCTGTGATATCAACTTGAGGCTGAGGTCAGGGCCAGCCTGAACTGCAAAGTGAGACCCTATCTAAAAAAAAAAGCTCAATTGAAAGCCTATCACCAACACCTAAATACCATAAGACATTTTTTAAAAATCCCCTTTTATTATCTACTTATGATGGCAATGACAATGATTTCATGCAAAAATTCCTAGAATTTATGACACAAATTTATGACACTAATTTCTTTAATTAGCATTTCCATTTTTTTAAGGCAAAACCAACAAAATTTCATTCAGGAGTTACTACATTAAATATATTCTAGTTAATATTCAACAATTTTAATATATTATATTCAGATTTCTTACCAAAGTATATTTTTCACTTGATCATGTGGTAATCTATGATGAGTATGTTTTGATCTGTCTTAATTTCAATGGAAATTATTATATTGCATTTAGATAAGTAGGGAAGTTGTCACATGAAGAAAATTTGACAGAAATTGGAATGATTGCACTCATTAATATATTAAAAAAGTGATAAACTAGAATCTGTTCAATAAAGAGTAAGTTAATAAATCATGTACATTTGTCTAGAGACTTACAATAACTTACTAGGAAATAACAGTCAATTCTCAAAAAGTTTAATGTTACAGAAATGTAGCAGTATATTTTTATGATATCAACTGATAAACCACACAATTGTTTATTTAAGTAAAAATGTTCCATTTCTTTTAATATGATATATCTAATATATCCTGCATGCCTTTTCATAGTTCTTATAACTCTAACTTACTCCCACAAAATATCATCTCTTAACTGTTACTTCAGCATCCTTTTTGTTAATACAATACTCTGGCTGAAACCCAAGAACTATATCCATAGTCACATTTGTTTTTTTAATAAATTGAGTTTATTGGTACATTATAGGATTACAGTATGATCACATTTCTCATTGAGAATTTGTACCTGTACATGATATATCTTGATTTATTTTTTCTGCCTTTCCTACAGCCCCTCACCCCCTATAAACATAAGCTTTGCTTCTGTTTTTTTCATTTTTAATCATCAATTTTTTTCTTCCTCTTCTTTGGTTTTGGCTGCCCTCTCCAAGTTCTCCTTCTCTTTTGGACATTTTATTCCTATTTCACAATACCTATCATTTTGCATCTCATAAACTTTCAGTTTCTCACACTACCTAAATTATATAGTATTAACGCATTTGTTTCCTTTTTATTTCACTTATTAGTATGTTCTAAAGATGCATCCAATTAGGTATAAAATTTTGAGAAGTTTTGCTAAGTTTCCCAGTTGAGAGTACAAATGCATAGCACTAGAACAAAAACAGATATGTGGAACAATGAAACAAAGCTGAGTACATTTTTAGGTATTTGATCTTCAACAAAGGATATGAAAGTTTATGTTGGAGGAAATATAAGAAAACTTATGCAGGACAAATTATGCATAGACAAGGTCCTGAAGATACAAAGTAGTGCTGATGGTCTCAAAGACTTGGGACAATAGTGAGGTGTGTGATTTTTGCCAAGCAGACACTGGAAGCACTGAGCAAGCACAAGGTCCAAAACTGGATTGCTGGTAACCACATACCACAGGGCCGGGCATGGTGGTTTATGCCTGTAATCCCAGGATTCAGCAGGCAGAGGCAGGAGGATTGCTATGAAGCTACTGGCCTCCATGAGTTTGAGGCTGGCCTGGGCTACATAGTGAGTTTAGAATCAGCCTATGATTTTGATTTATCAAGAAAGTTGGAAAAAAAGAGGCCAGTAGGACTGGACAACATGATCAATTTCAGTGAAAAAAATTAAGACATAAGAAAATGATCAATAAATTATTTTTGCTTGAAATATTTTATTTTAATATTGATATAAAAATACTTTGTTTCTTGAATATTAATATTATTTTACTATAATTTTTAATTTAATCCCTCTCTTTATAACTAAGGAGATAGCAGAGATTACCTACCCAACCCAATTTTCTCTCTTGTTATATTAGCTCGATGCATTGGATATAATTATTGAAGCAACATTAAAGCATTAATAAGTTTAGTTTTATGTATTTAACTCTTCTTAGTTTGTAGTGTTCAGAATCTCATCTAAGACATCACATGCCATTTACCTTACCTGGATCTTTAGGCGCCTCCTGATGGTGCTGTTTTCCCTGATCTCCTTTCTTTTTTTTGATGAAATTCACACTTTTGGAGAATTGTTCAGGAATTTTATTAAATTTCATAATTAGATTTTGTCCAATGTGTCAAAATTTTATTTTTCCAACCAGGTTTCTAGTAAAAATATTATAGGTTATTAAGACTTGCTTGGAAGAGGTATAAGGATAAATTCAAAACATTTGAGGAATGTGGATGAATCTGGAAAATACAATGCTGAATTAAATGACTCAAACATAAAAACCTAAGTGCAGTATGGTACTTCCTATTTGGGCAAAGCCATGTACAAATACAATATGGAAGAAAAGGGGAGATATATCCTTTGTAAATGGAAAGGAGTCTGGAAGATCACAGGTGAGGGAAGAGGAAAGACTGATCAATATAAATGTAAAATATATAAAATATAAAATGCACAGTGTACAGGTACCAAAGTAGCAAACGCTCATAGTCAATATAAATATTATATATCTAAGCATGAACAAGGATTAATTATAGATATTAGAATAGAAACAAGGGAGAGTATTTAAAGACAGAAGGGAAGTGAGTGGGGAAGGAAAGGAGATTAAAACAGAATCAAGCTCCAAGTGCTGGGATTATAAGTGTGAGCCACCACACCCAGCACTGGGTGTGTGGTACTGATTGCTGATGGCCATGGGTCACCACGCTTGGCATTGCAGTATGTGCCTACTGGGGATCGAACTAGGAACCTGGTACTTGCAAAGCAGATGTCAGAACCACTGAGCTAAATCCCTGGCCCAACATTTCTTGAAAGAACAAGAGAAATCTCATACTCTGTATGGTAGTAAGTTTAGTTGATTTTTTTTGTCTAGGGCTAAAAAAGTAATAAATTACTTGTTCATGAAAAAGATCACATTAGCTTTTACATAAATAGCTTGTCCATGATGAATGGAGGAGGGTTTTTAAAATTTTACCTGGGTACAGTTTTGAATAACTGAGTCTTCTAACTTATTTATACAGCTAATCTCTTTTCATAAAGAGTTTCATTATGAATTTGAGCTCATTGTTACAGGACATTTTTCTCCCCATAATGTTTTTGTAGTTTCTTCTCCATGAAAAGCCTCCAGCAAAAAGTCCATTTGATGTGAGCCTATCTCCCTGAACGGTGTTCGTTAATAAAAGTAAGTCCCCCAGGGCTGTGCAGTGAGGCCCTCATGGTGAAATGGAAAAGGAAATTAAAAGTTGAAAAGATTCACTGTGAAATTGTTGGTAATATGTCAACAAAAAATTAGCATAGATAACTGTTAAGTAAGGACTCTTAATTAAACAATTGAATTTTCTTAAAGAAGATTCCATAGAAGTTTATAAGACCTCGAGAATACCATGGAGTAGCAAGCACAATGGTAAAATTAAGTGTAAAAATTAAAAGCACAAGACATAAAATAAGTTAAAAATCGGGAAAGGCAAATTATGCAAGTATTTTTCACTTTAGATTACCAATTAAATAAATTAAAATTGAAATAATGTAATTTACAGAACAAATATTAAACTAACAAGATATAAACAAATATTAGTTAGACTGATTATCATGACTGAGAAAGTTTTCAGATTTACCAAGTCCAAACCTCCAAAACACTTTGCTCAGACTAACTGGGATATTCTCTCACAGATTTGAGAGAATGTTTATCTGAAGGCAGTTAATCCTTTCCCTGGTGTGAAAAATAAGGGCTTCTCTTCCACATATCTTAAAAAACTAGCACGTATCAATTCAGAAACATGACAAAATGAGAGAGATAGCTATCAATTTTCTACTGGGATTTAGCTGAGTGGTTCCAGTGCCTGCCTCAGAAGCACAAGGTCATGAGTTTGATTCCTGTCTCGTTTATTTTTTTAATGCTATGGCTGGTATCTAGATGTTCTCCAAAACCATGTAGCGTGTTAGCTGGGGCTTTATGGAGTTAGAAGGTCAAGTGTTTGTGGTCTTGGGATCAAGAATGGGATGCCGGGATTGATTTATGCTGGGAGAAAGGATGTGAGTGCTACCTGCCCAAGGGGAGGTCCCTTGGGCAAGATCTAAGGGACAGAAAGAGCTTCGTGTTTTGTCACTTGTTTATGGCTTAGGTCGTCTTCTATCTGCTATTATGGTTTCTCCTCCCTAATGACTGTCTTCTTTACCACTCTGCTTTGGAGCCAGCCAATTTTGGACTGAAATCTCCACACCCGGTGAGTCAATATAAATCTTTCTTACCTTAACTTTTAATTTTGGATATTTTGTCTCAGGGATGAGAAAATTAATTAAGACAAATGTCTTTAAAATACTAGTAAGAATAATTTACTGATGTATATATATTTAGAACATAATCCTTCCAAGAAGGATTTCTTGCATTTTTGATAATCTAAAATTATATTTTACAAGTGAGGTAGGCAAAAGAGATTAATATAATTATATACTCATCTCCATAAATATTTTTAAAAATTGATTATTATAATTTTATTTCATTTCAAAGCTCCCAATAATCTGTAAATATCAGAAAGTAGAAACACATATTGAATATAATTGAATATAGACTTACCAAGCAAATCTTGGAATCCATATTCCCCCAAAATAATTTTTATATGTAATTCATCTTTATTTGAAAAGTGATAATCTGTGATTAAAGTTAAATAGTCAAGGCAAGGAAAAAATCAATTAAAATTCTCTGAGATTTCCCAAAACAAAATATTTTTCATGAAATTATCCTACTGTCTTCATGACCTCCCCATTGGGAACTTTCTGAGAATTTCTAAACCACCACGGACAACTTTCACAGTTCTTAATATAAAGCTGCACCCACTTCAGAGCATTACATCCTCTCCTCCTTGTTTTCATTCTGTTGAAAAGTTACATAAGATTCTTTTAAAGTTACTGCTGAGGAAACAAATAAATCTTGCAATGTAGGACAACTAATAAATAAGTAAAGAATGTACATATGTCAGTGCAATTCTCCTTGTGGATTCTGAATTTATATATATATATATATATATATATATATATTTTTTCCCTCAGAAGACAAGAAGTTCTTTGAATGTTTGCAGGCCTTTTCTCTTTTGGCACTTCCCTAGTGGTACTAGTAGCACCAGACAGTTGTACTATTTTTCTGATGCCCAAAGAGCTTAAATTTTCCAACCACTGAAAAGAAAGATTGTGCTGTGATTCAGATTCTGTATTCTTCTACAATTTTGTGGCATATTTGTTCTAGTTTAATCAAGCAAACTTCAGAATTTGGCATAGAAAGAAAAGAAGGAGAGTAAATAATGGTATATATTTTCAGAATATTATCGTCCTCCTGGAGGAGGAAGTTGGACGTCCCATATTTTGGTTTCACTCTTTGGAATCCTTCTTCCCATGTCTTGGATTTGAAAGGGGCTGGGAACCATTAGGAGGCAGTTTAAAGAGCTGCAGGTTCCAGTCAGTCCGGGGTCACATGGATACTCCGCGTGTGTTACACATGCAGTTTCTACATGAGATTGAGAGGTCAGGTGTGCTAAATGTACTGTAAGTTATATTTCCATTTACAGTAATGAACATACTGACCAAAATAAAAAAATAAAAAATACATTACAATTTATTAAAATATTTATAAGTATATCTTACAAAACAAAATAAAAAGTATCCTAGTTAAAAGAAAGTTTTTTAAAAATTTATTCATAATCATTAGGACTGTCATAGTTATTTGTAATATATATTTAGAATTACTATCATATTTGCCTTTACTTACTTTAATGCTATGTAAAATTACAATACATACTTTTTACAGTGTGCTCCTAAAATTATTGTTCATTATTTTATAATTTGGCTCATTATGAATTAGTTTGTAGAAATTTCTTGAAGTTGGTAGAGTAGAAATATGAGTAGAAGCCAGTGTTTCTATCTTATAATATTAATTCATATGTCCAATTTATATGTCTCCAGGTGAATATTTTAATCTGTCTGGTTCTGTGTAGAAAATGAAAAGTAAGGCTTTGAAATTTAAGTTCTATCTCTCATAACTTTTGAAAAGTTTGGTAATCTTTTTTAGCCTCAGTTATATTATCTGTAAAAAGGAGTTAATCATAGTATATCTTTGCAGAGTACCTGTCATGATTACTCATTACATATAAATTACTTAGATGATAATAAGTGGTGTAGAATCTTTTCTTTCATTATTATAACTATAGCTCTAATTTCTATAATCTGCAAATGATTTCTGGCACTTAGGAGAATAAAAAGGGGAAATAAGGGACTGTGGTTTTTAGCTACCTATCATTTTTATTATGGGTTTAACTGTATGTTGTACAAAGATCCCAGCTTCACAATAAGGCGGATCCTAGACAAGGACATTTTTATAATTTTAATATTTTAATTCTTTGGATGCTTAAAGTATTTTTCCAGATACTTAAAGTATTTAAATATTAAAGTATTTATTTGTTCAGTATTTCTAGATACTTTAAGTATTTTCTGTTCTTCACAATCTTTTCTAGGGTTTGAATTAAACAAATACACATGTAGTACACAAGGTAATTGTGATGCTACTGTATAAGAAATTGTCTTATGCAGAGTGAACCACCAAGCACACTACTGGGGGAATGATCTCGGCCAGCTCTGAGAAGCAAAGCCACAGACAAAACCAAAACCAAAACACTTGCATCACACAGCTAACTGAGATAATTTAAAATAGGAGTAAAAAGAATGACCGGAGAGAAGGCAAGTGATCAGAGTTTAGACAGAGGTGAGTGAGATGGGAGGGACACACCACCCTAGCCTTGGGACAGGCACTCCTCACAAGTCCTTCCAGAACCAATCTATGGCACAGGTCTTCCAGCTGATGATAGAGACACAGCTGGACAGGATTTAGTTCCAGCAGTGGTGGTGCCCGGGCCCAACATAAAGCTTGCTGTCTAAGGTCGATGAGAAAAGCTGTGAGGTGCAGTGTTAGTTTGAGAACTAGCTCTGTGAATAGCCATGGGATTTATTTGTGTTTACTGACCAGGGGCCTATAGGGCCCAAATATGTATTACAGTGTATGGTTGGATGAAAACCTCATGAAAATTAAGTCCCCATGCCCGCTGAGTGGAGTTTGAGCATGTGGTCACTTCCTTATAACTCTGAGTACTGACTTCATCTATCTCAGTACCTAACATGTTGTTAACACACATTCTTTACTTTCTCATTATATGTTTCTCATTTAACACATCATATGAAGTCTACTATAGCTCCTAAAAGCTTCACTTACCAATTATTATTTATTTAGATTATTTTAAAGGTTTCTGCTTCAGTTTGTCAAAATGCAAATTTATTAACTGAAATTTTAAAAAAATGAAAAAAAAAATCAAAGCAACCTGAGCAGCTGTTTAGCCCCAAGTCACCTCGAACAATATTCTCACCCTCTTGTGTACCACCAGAGCTTGGTCTCCCCAAGGGGACATGTTTCCACACCTTTGCTGTGCAGTGACTCGGTCTTTCTGTCCTCCTGAGACCCATGTGCTTCTCTTTTGTTGGTCTCTCATTGGCAGCCTGTCCATCTCCCCTGCTCTGGCCTGGCTCCATTGTCTGCCTTTGTTAGTGGGAACTCTGTGCATTCCTTCTTGTCTAGATGTCTGAGGGCCCTACAGAAAGTAGCAGAAAGATATCATCACTTTTACATATACTGTATGTATTTAGAAAAGAAAATAGTGATCTCATGGCAGTGTAATGTGGATATCCATGTATCTGTCTCCAATCTGTCATCTCTTTTATCTATAATATACCTGGCTCCTTTCCTTCTTCCTTTCTCCTCTTTCTTTCTCCTTTTCTTCCATTCTCTTCTTCTTACTCTCTTCCTACTGTCACCCATCTACCAATCCATCTTTCCACCCAACTGTAAATTCACTTAATTCTGACAGAATGCTTTCCCTCAAGATGCAGAGATGTTTAGATAGTGCCATACATAGAGATACATGTCTTTAACCATGGAGGAACTTTTGCATGTGACCTAAGTAATATTATCCTGCATGGTATCTGTATAAATTACTGTTCATGAGAGGAACGCATTATAGTAAGATATAACCTATTTACAGTGTAAGCTTATGAAAACAAATTAAGATAATGAGTATACATGTGCATAAACCAGTGACTGATTCTTTGGTCCTTAGTTAATCTGGAGTTAACTCCAAACCCTCATGTTTTAAAAAGGGCTAGTTAATGAGTATAAGAAAACTGGACATGATATTTATAAATTGATCATTTACTCTTCCTCACAATTGACACTGATAATTGCCTATTCATATTTCAGTCCCTCTTACTCCATAAAGCAATCCATTAATTAATCCATTTCTCTATCTATCTATCTATCTATCTATCTATATAATTTAAGAATGCAAATTCCTTTTTCAGTAACAGAAAGTGGAAGATCCTATTACTGTCATTCAAAATAGAATCATCAATCTTGTTTTTGAAATGTTCTTAGGGAGTTTTGAAGCACGACAGTTAAAATGTACCCACTTGGAAGTTAGAATGTCCAGAATCAGCTTGGGCTGAAAAAAATTTTAACACATTTTAGAAACAACATGAAGTCCAATAGTAGCTTAACCTCCAAGTTTGATGAATTCCTTGTTAATAGATGCCAACAAAAACACAAGCTTTGTTAAAAATCTTTGTCAGTTCTTCTCTACACACACTTGATTCATTTTGTTCCAAAGTGACAAAAGTTCAAAATTCTTGATGGCCTTATAGGCAATACTCCAGACACATACACCACTGAAAATGTGGAAAAGAAAAACTTATTTAAGTTATTTCTTGTATACAATACAATCCACATAATTTTCCTGTGTCCAGTTGGGCTTTTAAATCAATCAGTCTCATGGGAAACAGATTTGGCCCAATTATTTCAGAGTAGTATGAATATTGACAATGAAACCACACATATTTCTATGTCAGGCAGATTTTAATGGACAGTTGGGTTTTGGCAAACTGTTTTGTGTAAAGGGCCAGATGGTAAATATTTTAAGCTTTCCATGCCTTTCAATTTCCAACACAACTACTCAGAGCTTCCACAGTGGCACAAAAACAGCCACTGATAATACAGAAATTAAAGGACGTGGGTGTGCCCCAGGGATTTCCAAAAGAGGCAGCAAGCAGTAGTTGGAAACTCTGGTTGGGAACAGAATTAGTGCTTCCTCATGCATTACCT
Organism: Petromus typicus; assembly: GCA_004026965.1. Lineage (NCBI taxonomy): Eukaryota > Metazoa > Chordata > Mammalia > Rodentia > Petromuridae > Petromus > Petromus typicus. The sequence goes on from PVIR01010321.1 coordinate 40,222, forward strand.
GTGAATAACCTGAAATTTAGTCTGCAAGTGAGAGAGTTAGTTACTCTCATTCTGCAAACAATCATATTGTTCCAGGAGCAGATGGAATAGTTAGGAGAAAAATTAAACAGAGATTCTTATTCAATGAAGTTTACCCTACAACTGGTTGAAAAAAGACAATGCATAAAATAATGATTAAAGTATTGAAATCATCTACAATGTTAATTCTAGTGACAATAGTAAATCAGATTAAGGAGATGGATAGATTGGGATAGGTGGAAAGACTTAGATAATAGGTAAGGGAAACTCTCTAAGAAGTTTAAGAAAGAACAAATCCTTTAATATGTGCCCTGGAAGCCCCTGGGAGGAATACTGTGGTGAGATCCTTGGAGCAGGAGTGTGGGCCTTGATGCTGGGTGGGAAGCATGGCAGAAACTATGTTGATAAAGAGAAGAAAGCAATGAGGTGAGAGAACTGAAGAGGCCAGGTCACGTGGAGCCTCAGAGACCACAATCAATACTTTACTAATCTCAGCAAGATCATCATTAATGGGAAACAAAGGAAGTCAAATAAGCAGATTCAAACGGAAATCCAGGTGATTAAAAACTCCTATGTGAGTAAAGGACTAGTGAAGGACTGATTCTATCTGAGGGCAGAATCTCAGACATAGAAGACAATGCTGCAGTTAGAGATGAAAAAAGGAAAGGTTTCTTAAAACTATTAAGTGACTATGACAAACCAATCCAGCACCTGGTAGATGATGCAAAGAAGAATAAGACAAAATTGATTGGTGTCAATGAAGGAACAGGAAACAGTACAAATGACATTAAAAAAAAAAAACTATTCACAGAAATAATGGCAGAAAACATCTCAAGCAGAGGAAAAGAATCTGACATACACATACGTTTATGTAAATAGGACTCCACTTCTGCATGATGAAAAAAATCCACACATAGGCATACAATAATCAGGATTTTAGAAACTCAACAGAAGAAAGAAATACTGTAAGCAGTTTAAAATGATACAAATCAAGTAAAAGTGAAGTGTCATTTAAAAATTCTGAATGAGAGTAACTATTTCAGTTCTACTTTTCCTCTTTCCATTTTTATTTCTTTTTTGTGCCCTCTTTCTTCATATTATCCCTTTTTTCATTCATTCCATTCTTTCTTTCTTTCTTTCTTTATATTATTATTATTATTAATTATTTGAGACAGGGTTTCACTTTGTAGTTCAGGCTGGCCCTAACCTCACTTTGTAGCCTCAGCGAGCCTTGAACTCACAGCAATCCTCCTGCCTCTGCCTCCCGAGTGCTGGGATTACAGGTGTGAGCCACCATGCCCTGCTCATTCATTCCATTCTTTCATTTGTAAATATTGGTGGATTCAACCAAGTGCCATGAATTTGAAGTACAGACAGAATATATTATCTAAATTCAGATTAGAGGGCTGGGAATTTAGCTCAGTGGTTGCAGTACCTGCCTTGTAAGTGCAAGGTCTCAGGTTGAGTCCCTGGTAAGCACATACCACAATGCCAGGCATGGTGACTCATGGCCACTAGCAATCAATACCACATACCAAAATGCTGGGCATGGAGGCTCATTCTAATCCCAGCACTCGAGAGACAGAGGCAGAAGGATTGCTGAATTCAAGGCTGAGTTCAGGATTAGCCTGAATTACAAAGCAAGACCCTGTCTCAAAAAACTAAAAATAAATAAATAAAATAAAATAAATAATTTCAGATTGGAGTCTCCTGCAAAAGGAAAACAATGAAAGGAGACAGAGTCCAACATGGCAGATACTTAGATGAAAGCCAGTGAGACAAAAAGAGTCATTAATCCACTGAAAACTTTACTTGCCTCAACAGGGAGTTTCCATAGAGTGATTCACAAGTACTTTGACTACATGAGCTGACTACTGAACTAAAAATTGATGAATACGCAACAAGAATATCCTAAGTTAATGGTTCCTCCATGACAAGAAGGAAAGCAGAGAAGGAATGATGTACTAGGTGAAGCCCTAATAGGTCCAAAGAGACAGCTAGGCATTAGAACTAAAGATATGAGAGAGGAGCGAAGGGCATGTGATCCAGGAGCTTGTACTCTCAGGGAAAATGGACTTTTCTTTTAAATAGAATGTTGATTAAAATCTGAGGGTTTTTTTTTTTTTTTTACTATAAAGTCTGTGCAGTTCTCTAATAGCCTCAATTTCATGTAATAGCAAGTTAATTTTGCCTTTATATATCTGGCTAACAATAATATATTCTGAGAAGAAATGTATTAAAACACATTTAAACACAGTTTTGACTTTCTTGATAAGTGCAAAAATTGTGAACAGACCTGTCTGCAAAATCTGAAGATGCTATTAATTATAAAGAGGTGCCACTTGGATAAGGGAAGTCCAATCAAACCGGAAACTGTATGACAGTATATCATCGCAGGCATTACTCATTAAATTATTCACATCTTATCAAGATTTCATATCAAGTCTAGTTTATTTACTGGCACAAATATTTAGCAGTGACACATTTATAAAGGTTGTAAATAAATGGGAGACATACAAATCCTGAGCATGCTTCACAAGACTGATAATTATCAGGCAATAAGGGTGTTTTTACAAAACAATCTACCTGTCATCATGTTCTGTGAGTTTATTTGTTAATTAAAATTTCTGGTTTTTTTATCAATTACCTGTGAAATATTTATTTGTATTTTCTAAACATGTTGGGAGATGTTTCAAGGGGTCATCTTTAATAATAAACATTAAATCTTTTTATTATCTACATTATAAATGATCAGTCTGATGAGAAAGTATACTTGAAAATGTTTCTAAATTTTACATAGCATAATATAAACTTCAACTGCAAATTACCAACTAGGTGATTTCTGTACTTATAGCCATTTGAATCCAAAGTGAAATAACAATATTCCTTGACAATCAGAGACATTTTAAGTTTAATAAGATCTAGAAAAGAAGGTCTTTCTAAGTTAACTGATTTTGGGAAAGACAATGTATAAATAATTTTAAAAGGTTTCTTAATTTCCATAGCTCACTATTTATATTAAAAATCTCATCACGGTTTTAAGAAGTTAATCTATTTTATCCTTAAATATTATCTGAGGCTCCATAAAATCATAATATATTTTAGTAAATATAATAAAGATAATTGTATGTAAAAGGAACAAAATATATTAATATATTTTATAAAGTTAGCCATTAATGGCAAGTAATTTAAATAATTTACAAATACAAGATAATGAGAAACCAAACGTGTTGGTTCATGTAGATATGTTTACTTCATGAAACTAGCAATAGAAAACAAAACTATATAGGATATGCTAGAATCTTTAAAAAATTAATTTGAAAACTAAAGGCTACTACAAAAAAGAAATTTGACTATGATAACTTCTTTAGTGTCAGTATATTCTAAGATTATTTAAAAGAAGTGAAAAGAAAAGTTTCAAGTTGAGAAAAATCACACACAATGAGAAGAAAGTCAGGAACACCTTGGGGCTGTGCATGTAGCTCAGAGGCAGAGAGCTTGCCCAGCATCTTGGCACCTTCCTTTGATCCTCAGGACTGCCAAAAGAAACTAATACAAAGCAAAGCACGAACAACAACTGCAGTGTAAAAATGGCCCCTGCATATCAACACAAAAAAGAAAAATAAAACAAAAACAAAAACAAAAAATCCACAAAAGTGAAAATGCATAAAATACATAGACAGATGATTCAGAAATAAATATATATAATCCAATAAATATAATCCAATAAACTTGTGAAAATATATGTAATTCATTAGTGGTCCAAGGTAGTAAAATAATATCACTGTGTCAAAATTTTACTTCTCTTCAACAATCACAAATTAAGGTTTGACCATGATTTTTATTCAAGATGAAAACGTGAAACTCAATAAAGTTCAACTTTACTGATATTCATGCAGCTTAATCCTTTTTATGAAAACAACTAATATATCTGAAGAAGGTAGGAGTGAAAAATAACTTTATTGTTTGTCTTTCAATTCCTTCCTACAAAAAACAAAACAAAACAAAACAAAACAAAACAAAAAACTCCCAAAAAACCAAAGCCAAAATACCACTTCATGAAATGCTCATTAAATTGTTTGCTTCTCCTATAGGTAGCATGAAGCAACAATTTATTTCCAAGTTTTTAGACTTTTAACCTTAAACTCCTCACATTGCTACATCCATTGCGTTCCTCACACAACCTCATCCAACCTGTCCAATGGAATTTTTCTTACTCTATACCTCATACATTACCTATATACTGTCTTCTCATTCTTAATTGCAAAATTGCAACCAATAGTCAGTCAAACGTTTTTCTCTCAGAGCATAATGAAGTCATCTTTGCCTCATTAAGAATTAGATTATATATCTATCTGTATAGCTTTATAGATATATCCATAGAGATATGGTACTGGCAAAGTAACAGACCTGAGAATCAATGTAGAAGATTAGAAGATCGAGAAACAACTCCAGATATACTGAGTCACCTCATCTTTGACAAAGATCCCTTTGAATATATATTTTTTAAATTTCACAGTATTTATCATACATTCTAGAACCTATTTATATCTTCAATTTCTCGTACCAGATAAAAGATGTGGTATGCTTTTTATGACCTCTGATACTTATTTTTATTACATTTTCAAAAGTTGTAACTTACTCAGAATAGTGTATCAGAGAGCACATGGCTTCATCACTCTGCTAGACTTGATGTTTCAGTAGTTTAATTATTTGAAAGACGGCAAAGGCCATATAGTTGCTTCACCTACCACGGATTTGGATTTCATTTGTTATTGATAACTATCATATTTTTTGAGAATTTATGTTTACTAATTAAATTTGATCCTCTGTAATCTTTCCTTATTTACTTAATTTGACTCTTGATTTTTTTCTTTTAGTTTCATGTGTTTTTTATATGCAGTAAATATTTTCAATCATACAAAAATTGATCATATATATTTGCAAATATGCCATTTTATCCTTATATTTATTTAATAATTTAATTGTCTTAAGAAAACTGAGTTATTTTTGTCTGTGTTCATCTAATCACATTATTTAAATACCTCCTTTTATCAAAGTTTGATTTGTATCTATATTTGCATTTATATTTTTCCATGCTTTTAGTGCAATATCATGAAACATACTATTTCTTATCTTTTTATTAAGCAATATTTTATATTTCAAATATTCCCACTTTTTATCTACTAAAAGCTTGTGAAATTATTTTCACATATTCTAATAAACTCACTTGTCCATTTTTAGACAAAATTTTATCCCTAATAAGAATGTTGAGTAAAATTCTTATCTCATTCATGTCCATGAATGAGAATATGTCCACGGATTCTTCCTAAAGTTCGTCATGATTTAAAGGAACAAATGGACAGAAAACAAAAATTTAATGGTGAGTTCCTTCTAGGGGAGTACACAGCATCAATGGATAACATATGTGGTGTTTCTCTCTGGTGTTGGTAAGTACCTGAGCAAAGGAAAGGAGAGAATAAAAACTATGTTATTAGAAAGGATGTATGTGTTACTTTTTTAATAAAAGAGGTAAGTAGACATTGTACTGATGCCATGATGTTAGATAGCTAATGGTAGAGCCACAGAGCAAGGACACAACTTCTTGGTTCAAGATGAATCCCTATTCTAGAAGCATAGCTCAGTATTTCATAATAGAGGTAAGTAGCTATACAATCTATCCAAGAACACACTGGCATACCCAAGAATAATAGTTGTCAGACTTTGCTAGGCCATTCCAGTATAGCATAATTTAATCTGACATACACAGTAGAAACAACAGTGTTTTTTATTCCCATGTACGTATGCTAACCACAGCTCCAGAACCTCACTGTACTCACTGGACCAGAGTACTTCCCATTTAGGAGTCTATTTCTTATTTTTGAGTGCTAATAGGTTCATTTTCTGGCCTTTCACATCAAAACCTTTGCCAACTAAGACCAATTCTAGGAGGACTCTGTATTTTGAAATTTCCATCCATCTCATTCCTTCTTCCTAAGCACAACAACATAGATTGTATTTCTATTTTCTGCATCTTTCTCTTCTGTGAAAGTGATATCACTTCCACACACATCAGTCACTCCAGAAAAGCCTCTAGTTTGTCTTTACTTACTTTGGAGTCAATAGTTTGTTGTTGCTATTAATAACATGTTCCTCCAACACTGGATTCTTTTTGTGCTAAGTGCTTTTCTATTATTTACCCAATTCACTTTTCTCAATTACCTTATTAAGAAGACATTTTAATTTCCATTTAACAAGTAGAACAACAGAAACAGAAGGAAGAACACACAGAGTAAAGAGCAGACTTGTCATGTTCATTCTGCTCAATTAGACCCAAAAGCCACTTTTAGTGCTAAAAGACATTATGTTACATGAGATAAGGAAAACTCAGAGAGACAACCACATGTTTTGTCTCAGATGCAGGAGGTCAATAAAGTCAATCTGAATACAAAAAAGAGACTTCTAGATTCTATGCAGAAAGGAGCAGGCAGATGGATAAAAGAAGGCTGAATTTGATTCATATATGCTGGCTGCATTGAACCCTGCTAATGTGCAGACATAGTGAAAAATAAAATATGTATTATAAACTCCTCTTTTATTTTAGACTTTTTGATGAAACAGTTCCATTACTATATGAAATGCCCTAAATCACTTATGTAGTACATGATTTTTTATTTGAGAAGATTATTTGAGAAATATCTTCCTATTGACGTATACCCCAAAGAAAAAATAGATGCAAGAGTTGATAAACTTCTTCTAAATAAATACTGGCACCACCAGCACCACAGCCAATATCCAGGTGATGAAAATAAATATTTTCAGTACCCTGAAGGGCCCAGTTTGCTGCTGTCTAGTTTGCCACTCCACAAGTAACTACTAACCAGAGGAGGGTGAAAGTAAAATGAATTTTTAAGATTTCTGCAAGTTAGTGATGAATGGGACTTTGATCAGAAAGGCAAATCCTACCCTGTATCATGCAGGCAGATTTTGGTATTAATGTCTCCACAGGCAGGGCTTGGATAGGCAGACTGCTGAGGACCCAACAAACTCATCACAGAGACACAGTTAACCTTCAGTGATAACACTTGCAGATTTTACAAGAGGCGTAAGTGCCAAATAAAGTATAACATGGTTCTGAGGACACAAGTGAAGGATATGTTGACTTGTATCTAGATATTGTGTACACCTGATCCTCATGTGTTCATAGTGGGGCTTTTTGGAGGAGACTCATGGGTGTGTGACACTGGAGTTAAGGGTTTGTGGTACTGGATCAGTCCACTGGTTGGTTTAGTACAGTTCTAGATGTGGTTCAAAGGGTTTACTGAAAGCAGAAGCCCCACCTTGGGTGTGAGTGAAACCAACGAAAGGGCTTGTGCCTGGATGGAAAAGAGAGGGCATAGGGTGCTTGCTATTGCCACCTCCTGTTTGCCCTGCCATAGACAGTCTCCCCACTGCCATGACCCTCTTCTAAGCCCCCATGCCTTAGAGCTGACTGTGGGCTGGAATCTCTACAAACCATGAGTGAAATTAAACTTTTTCCCTTTTAATTTACTAGTATTGAATATCTATCCCAACAACTAGGAAGTAACTAAGCCAGGTGGCTTGGGTATTGTGATTTTTATGCTGTCCTCTCCAAAAGCATTATCAGCAACCTGCCACCAAAAGCCAGCCTCTCAAAGAAATGGAGAAAGAAAGAAAAGAAGAAAGCAAGAAATTTTATATCATAGAGAACCGTGCTCTATCTTGGGAAGTGTTTAACATATGCAGAGTTACAATCACTCAAGAATAAATGTTTCTGAATAAAGAACAACATCATCACTCGTACAATGGCTGAAAAGACTGGAGAGAGGGTTAAGAAACTGAAAAGTATTCTACTAGAGTAATTACTTAAAATGAAAGTACTGGTTGGCTGTGTACCTCTCTTATTTTATCCTTTTCTTTTCATTTGACACTCTGAACTCCATTTACAACTGCTTGAGCTTTGATTTAATTAGGTTTGACAAGACTGATGTTTCTAGGAAGCAGAGAAGCCTAGCTGTGACTATATACTGCCGTTGGGCCATAAAGTATAAAGAGCACTAATGAAAAATGTAGGACCTAGAGAAAAATGTCTTTGTATGTCAGCACATTTGGGATAGGATAAAGACCAATAAGATCTTGTTTGCATGAACATGCATCCGTGTTGGCACAGAGAACATTAGAGAGAGAAAAAAGGAAGGAAGGGAGAGGGAGAGGGGAATATGGGACTCAGTTAACAAATGTAGGCCTTATGTCATACTTTGGGATAAAATGATCCTTTTAAATTAAAGATGAGTGAAACAGAAGGTATATGTATTTTCTTTTTTTCAAAAAAATTTTCATTGGTGCATTATGAATACACATCATCACATTCAACATTGAGAGTTTGTACCAGAATATGACATGACTTGATTCCCATTTTTTTTCCTTTTTCTGCCATTCTGCAACCCCCTACCCCCATATACATAATCATTATTTCCTTTCTTCTTTATTACTGTCACATTTACCCCTTTTATTTACTCCTACACCTTTTTCCTTTTAAATATTTTCTATTTTACAGTATCAGCTATACATACTACACTGCCATTAAAAATTAGACGATTGAATCATTTATACTCAAATAGACGTACCTTGAGGACATCCTCATAACTGAAATACATAGGTCACAGATGTGTAAATATTGTATCTTTTCTCTGATGTTATAAAACAAAGGTATATATATTTTCTAAGCATTACATTATCTATTAGAAGAAGTGACAATACAAGCTACAAGGGGAAAGAACACCTAAATTTGTGAGTGGAAAAGGTTATACACTCATAATACTCTACCACACACATGAATTTGAGACACTCCAGCTAAAACAAGGAGTGCACTAACATTTCACGGAAGTCAGCGTTGCAAAAGCTTTAATGATGGTATATGCCAGTCCAAGGAACTTGGGTTTTCCAAAAGTAACAGGGGGTCTCTGTAGATGAACTGTGAGATCAGAGGCCCAACAATTTAATCAAGTATCTCCAGCAAAGGTTAGATAAAGCACTGAAGGGATCAATATTGCAGCAGAGGTAAAAAACAAACAAAGCTCCTAAAACAAAACAAAACAAAACAACCTTCTACATTTAAACATTGACAAATTCAATGTCTTATAGACATTTTACAGTGAGGAGACTTAAATATTTTTAAGCTAAAAGTAAAAGTTTTATCAGATTGGTTTGTCTCACTGATTCTCAAATGTGTTTGAATTAAATAAAAATATTTGCGTGTATGCATTTTCTGCATGTTTTCCAATAACTACATAGTAATGAAATTCTTCAGAAAGACTAAGAATGCTAATGAACTGGTGACTAAACTCAGATATTACACACAGATTTGAGTTCTTTGCAGAAGAATATTCACATTACCATCAGAAGACCCAGTTCCAAAGTGAATACTAGGCTTCTGGGAATTGGCAGCTTATGAGACACTGGAAGTCTGTCTCCACACCTTTACAATAGTGACAAAGAACTGAATCTGTTGGATGTTGTATTTTATATCTGCAGAGTTGCTAAAGAAAACTCTGCTGGAAGACTCCACAGATCAGTTGAGATCATCTTTGGTCACTTTGGGTTTTAGCACATAGTAGCTTCCTTTCCTCCACTTCCATCCTCCTAGAGGACACTATGCACATGTTTCTGGAATACAATGAATGCTGCTTACAAGTCACAAGGTAGTCAAAAGTATCTGCTCCTTGAATATCAAAATCTGTGCTATGCCTACTGTTTGCTACTTGATGAGCATGGGACCATTTTAACTTCAGACTTTTCTTCTTCCCTTTTTAGAAGCCAGACTTAAGACTGGAACATTCAATAATATTAAAACAGAGAAAAATATTCCACTTGGTAAGAGCCTGTCAAAAAAAATTTAAAACAGATAGATTTGCTGCT